>PISX010033554.1:0-14956 GCA_004024625.1 Mellivora capensis | reverse complement strand
GGGCAGTCAGGCAGAGGGGGGACAGATGTGGGGAGACAGGCAGAGGGAACAGGGAGGGTTGGGGGTAGAACCACGGGATGATGGTCTGAGGGGACAGAGCAGGGGTGAAGCAGAGCAGAGATGCTATGAGAGGCCAGCCCCCATCTGTCCTCAGGCTCACCGCCCCTGTGTGGCTGGCTGAGGCAGATGGGGCCGCCCAGGGAGGGGTTGGAAGAGCCGGTCTTGGGGCAGAGGCCCCAGAAGTGCCCTGACTCACCGTCTCTACGGCCCACATGGCAGAGCTGCTGAGGCGGCTGGCAGGGCTGTCAGGTCCTCCTCCGGCGACAGCCCCGCAGTGACTCCCCATTTCCGGGTGGTGATCGATCACCGCGTATCGTTTGTTGACGTTACAAAGTCCCTGCGCCTCCGCTTTCCCGCTTTTAGATGTGAAGTTAGATAAAATTGTTTTAGGAGATTTTTTGGAGAATTTCAGCGTGAGTCCTCGTGATCATTGTAGGCTGCTCCCTGTATTTTTGTGGGACTAAAAATATCACATGCCAAATACATTCTACCTAGAACCCCGTCGTGAGTTTTCTCACAAGGTGTCCTGCCGTGAGCAGAAGGGTCTAAAAGTTTTGCACAATTCCACTTTGTCCGAGTGACACGACTTCGTTTATCCGGTGTCACAGGGTCTCGTGCGGACACGGTGGTCTCGCACACAGGAAGCAGCAGTCGCAGGGAGGTCTGGAAGGCTCTGGCTGCAGGGTGTGGGAGATGCTCACGCCTCTGCTCTTCCTCTGCCCCTCGCTGGTCCCCGTAGACACGGTCGCTTCAACACGGTCGCTGTCTCTGGTGCTGGCCCAGGATCCCATGGGCGAGGGTCTGTTCCACACTGGCTCTTCCTTCGCTTCTAAGCAGGGAACCCTTGGGCCGCCCCCCACGCAATGAAGGGGGAGCTCCCTTTTAGCCAAAGGATGGCATTTAAGGGAGCCAACGGATAACCGGGCTCTGTATGCACACCCGTGCCTGGAGCTGCGCCCACGAGCACCCGCAGGGCCAGGCTGAAGGGCGGGAGTGCGCCACAGGCAGCCCATCCTGGACGGCCCATGCAGGGAGCTGGCCCGAGGGTATCTCTCACAGAGCTCCGTGGAACGGGCACTCTTGTACTAACCCAGGGTAGCCCATGCCTTCGGTCTTCAGCAGATCTCGAGACGGTTGGCGTCGCTTTCTGGGTGTAGCCTTTGTGCTGGTGAAACCAGGATACTGGAGTGGACTATGACGGAGGGTGTCACCGATGACTTCTTATTCTGTTTATAGGGAGGTGGGACCAGCCCTTGTGACCCCAGTGATGGGGGAGCCCTTCTTGTGCACTCCTGGTCCCTCCTGTGACCGCATGTCCCCCCTCGGCTCCCAGCTGCCGCTAGCCGTCCCCGCGTGGGCGACAGAACATGTATGGGTAGAACTTGGATTTTCCCTTGAGAGCCCCTCCTCCTCCACATGCCCCCATTTTGGGACGTGCCTCTCCAGCCTCCATGTCACTCAGACAAGAGGCCTGGGAGACCCAGACCCCCCAGTTCCTCCAGGGCTCACACCCCTGCAGCCAGTGTGTCTCCTTTGTGTGCCCTAAGCCCCACTCCCGGCCTTGCGCCCTTTCCCGCTTCCTCTCAGGCAGCACCACTGTCCAGCCCTCTTGGAAATGCATTGGTTTGCATGGCCAAGGCCGGCCGTCTGCCCCGTGGCCCTCACGGCCCATCTTGCAGGTACCTTGCCGTCTGGGTTCCCAGAGCACTCATGGTGCAGAGGTGGAATGTGGGTGCCCCAGAGCCCTCGGGAGCCTGGATAGGAGTAGAGGGGGTTGAGAAGAGGCCCGTCTAGAGGGTGCGGGCAGCCCGTTGAGGGCCCCCAAGAACCAGCACATGGGATCTAAGCCTCCTGGAGAGGGGTGCCATCAGTCCATGGGTCTGTCGCTGTGACACCTGTGTCAGCCCCCATCCCACTGCACCCCACCTGGGGGCTTCCCAGATGCTCAGCTTTTCCTGACTCTCCTATAATCCTGTGCTCCCTTTGGCAGCACATGGACATGGACATGGACGTGGACATGGACAGAGACACAGACACAGACATACACATACACAAAGACACTCCTCCCAGGGGTCCTCCTATGTTAGGGGCTAAATTAGCCACCCCTCCGCCCCCCGCCCAGAATTCACATCTTGCAGCCCAAAGCCCCGTGCCTCAGAACGTAACTGTATCTGGAAGTGGGTCCCTCAGAAAGGTGATGACGTGACCTTGGGGCTGTTGGGTTGGCTCTGATCCAGCATGACTGGTGCCCTGAGGAGATGGGGGCCCAGACAAGGGCAAAGGGCCAGCCACGTGCGGATGGGTGCAGTTCGGTCTCAGACCCCTCGCCCCCAAGGATAGTGAAAAGACAGATGTCCGTGATGCTTGGTTCTGGTGGCCTGAGCTGATGAGTGCTTTCGAGATGGCCTTCTCTTCTGCACACAGATGGCGGGATGGCTTAATTCTTTTGCTTTCCGCAATCTGTGCTCCCTCCCTGGGAGGCAGTCCCTCGCTTGAACATCTGTGTGCTGCTGGTCCTGAAATCTGCTGGCTCCTCCCCAGAGCTCGAGATCCATGTACACACCGACTGCCTCATAGATATCTTCCTGTGGGGGCCCATCTGAGTGGAGCTCACCGTTCTTCTCTTATTTCACGCATCTGTCCCCTCTGGCCAAAACTGAGCGCAGCATTCTTGCATCCCTTCGCGTCTTGCTGACTTTGCTTTCTGAACTATCTTCTGGTCTGAGCCTCTTCTCCCTATCATCCTCCTCCCTCCCACCTGCCTGGCCTGCTGGGAGTCCCAGAAGGGTCTCCTGGCCCCGCCTTCCTTCCTGTGGGCCATCCTCCCTAAAGCCCCTGGAACTCACCTGCTCCCTAGTCTCTCAACATGTCGAACAGTCAGCTTCCAAGCGGTGACCCTGCGCTCCCTGGTTTGGCTCTGCCGGACTCCGCCCCGGTCTCCTGCCTGCACACGTCCGGTTGTCTGTGTTCCCTCTGCTCAGCCAGACTGTCTGAGACTCTTTCTTCTGGCTGCCTCAGCGCATCTGCGCCTGGCTCACGCCTCCTGGAGCTGCTGCCTCCCCAGGGAAGCCCCCCGAGCTTCCCAGCACCTGTTTTCTGCATCTCAAATCTGTGTCTAGGCAGTTTTCACCCCTTTGTCACGACTGGTGTCTGCCTGCCCTCGCACCAGAACCTGTTCTTTCAGAGAACAGAGAGGAGCCTCAGGAGTTCAGAGCAAAAAATATTCACCAGCAGAGGAAAGAGGAGCTATTACCAAAGGCGGGCAGGAGAGAGGCTGGTGCTGTCACCTGGTGGGCATCAGCGTAGCCTCGGCTCACTGCCGCTTCTCGTACCTCCTGGAATCCCTCGCCTCAAGCGCACACCCCCAGCAGTGCCATAGTTGGTATTTAACTGCTGGCTCCCGGGCAGGGGACGCCCCAGTCTGCAGTGTTGCCTTGGTGCAAACCCTCCCGCGGTGGCTCTTTCAGGCTGTCGTCGTGATGTCCCTGCTGGGAACTGGGAAGAGCCATGTGAGCGGCCACAGCCCTGGGTCCCTCACCCCGTCACCCAGCCTCTGCCGCATCTAGCCCGTGCTTGGCAGGCACTGAAGCTGGGGGCCCATGCCGGGCAGCAGTGGATCAAAGACGTTCCGTGCATTCACCGCTCATCAAAGACGTTCCGTGCATTCACCGCTCATATATTTGATTTTGGCCTCTTGTCCCCCAGCCCCAGAGTGTGGTTTATAGAACTCTCCGGGGCAGGTGACTCAGAGCCTACCGGTTTCCCTGCAGCCGGTTCATCTCCTGAACATCTATGACACGTTTACTGTGGGAGACGCAGGGGGCCGTGCGCTGTCGGAGAACCCCGCCAGGCCGTGGACTCCCCGAGATTGCCAGCATGAGCGGCGCTGCGCTGCCGTGACGCCCTCGGAGCCTGGACCCGCCGACCCCCCGTGTCTCCTGCAGTGACTGACCCAGGGCCTGGCACACATTTCCAACACGCTCACTGACTGGCTGCTTTTGTTGTGCGACATTTGCTCCCTGTGTCGCTCTTTACCTCCGGCTGCTTTCCTTCTGGCAACATCTGCTCCCTCCCGTCACCAGTCGGCAAGAGATCGGTGTCCTTGCTTACGAAACGGCAGGCAGAGTAAGAGGCAAGAGAGGGTGAAAACGAAGGCGTGTTATTGCCCAAGAATGGGAGCATTTGGTCAAGGATCTTGGTACGTTTGTGACTGCAAGCAGTCCCTGGCTTCTTTGGGACTGACTTGTGCTCCAAGCGGTAGGGATTGTGCGAGCGCCCTCGAAATAACCCCTTTCTGGCGTTTTCATCTCTTCTGAAGTATTGGTGTGACCATGATTTCAACAAAGCCTGGCCTGATTTCACATCCCGTAACCCACCGTCGACATTAGGTTCAGAGAGACGCAGTCCACTGGCGGGGGCTGGGCTCCTCGCACGCGCGGGGTTGCAGAGGCCGCGTGGTGCGGGCAGGACAGTTTCCAGGCGGAGGTCCAAGCGGAGGTGTACTTTCTTCCACACACCTGGGTGCCCTGGCCAGGTACCATTCCTCAGAGCCCATAATGGCCCTTAGAGATCTCGTACCTCGATCCTTTATTTTATCTCTGAGAAGGGCGAGGCCCAGAAAGGCGGAACAGGGGAGTGTGAACTAGAAGGGCGTGCCGGGGCTGTCGTGTCCGTACCATTGTGAACACTAGGTGGCGGTCTGACTCTGCCCTCAGATGGCCCTTGGGGCTGCCCTCTGCCTGGGGCGTGGGCCGCCAGGGCCAGAGGCTTTCAAAGAGGAAACGCCTGGCTCTTTTGACCAGCCACACTGCCTGACTTCCCTGACCACATGTCTTCATTTACTCACCCCTGGGCGTAAGCATGCGTTATAAAACAAAGCCAAAACTGGTAACAGTTTGAAAGCAGTCCTGGTTTTAAACTCCAGAAAGGTCATGGGTCTGCTTCCTCCTGATACGCTGTGCCTGAGTCTCTCCTGTTCTCCCATCTGGAATGCCCGATCCTAGTCTTTCCGGTGCACTAACTACCCTTTCACCTTCGTAGTTTCAGTCCTCCGTCCTCTTAGCAAATGTCTGGCCCATGGTCTCCCTTTGTACCTGGAACGTGCTGGCAGTGTCGTGGCAATCAGTTACACCTCAGTGTCTTTCCAGTGAGCTGGGTGCTCCTCTAGGGTCCAGGTCTGCTGTGTTTCTGTGTTTGTAATACCCAGTACAGTGTCTGGCTCAGGGGAGGCTTGTTGGCTAACTAGATATATAAATGGATAGTGGTTTGGGTGCTTAGATAGAAGGAGGGGGGAGGACACAAAGGAAGAAAAAGAAAGGGCAGGAGGAGTGAGGGGAAGGAGGTGAAGGGAAGGCAGTATTGGTGGACGGCTGGGTAAATGAATGGATGACTGATGGATGCACGATAGGATAGGTGATGGGTGGGAGGTATATGGATATATGAGGAGGATAGGGCGATGGATGATGTGTGGACGGTGTGTGGGTAGATGGGAGGATGGATGGATGATTTGGTTGGGTGGATGTGTAGATGAATGAATGGGAGGTTGATGGGATGGATGATATGGATGGGTAGAGGAATGGATGGATGGGTGGGTAGACGGATGGATAGGAGGATGATAGGGGGATGGGTGATGGATGGATGTGTGGGTGGGAGGATGGATGGGTGATATATGGATGGATGGATGGGTGGGTGGATGGGTGGATGAATGGGTGGATGAGTGGGTAGATGATGGGTGGGAGGATGGATGGATGATATATGGATGGATGGGTGGGTTCTTGGATGGATGAGTGGGTAGATAGCTGGGTGGTTGGGTGAACGGATGCTTGGGTAGATGAATAGTGGGTGAGGGATGGGTGGACGATGGGCTCATGGATGGACAGATGGATGGATGATGGATGAATGGATAGATGAGTAGACGGGTGGCTGGATGGGCACATAAATGGATGATGGGTGGGTAGAGGTTGGGTGGGTGGGTAGTCGTGTGGCTTATGATTCACCTGTGGAACCTGCAGACTAGCCACCTTACTCTCTGATCCTGTGTTTCCTTCTTGCAGGTCGTGGGCATTTTTGCTGGATTTGGGCTCCTGCTATTGGTGGCCTCGCCTTTCCTGCTCTTGGCCACTCCATTTGTACTTTGCTGCAAGTGCAAGTGCAGTAAAGGTGACGACGACCCATTACCCACTTAGAGGAAGGCACGATGCTGGAACAAGACCCTGCCTCTGGGAAGCGTGGCTCTCCCCCACCCCACCCCACCGTCCCCTCTCACTAAACATCTTTCTTGCCTTATGTGCCCCATTGAGCTTCACAGTGTCACGCCAGATGCCGTGATTTCAGGGACTAATGTCAGAACTTCTGCTGAGGCCCTGGGGGCAGTCACCTGGGTGTGGGGAAGGCAGGCTGGCGTGGGGAGGGCACGTCACCACAATCCGTCTCTGCCGACTTGACAAGGGAGGTGCTGCACGGAGCGCACCGGGCGGTTTTCTCCCAGTGGGGATAGACTAGGAGTGTCTGGTGGTTGCTTAAGAGACCCTCTCGTGCAAAATGTCGTCCGTCGCCTCCTCGGCGTCAAGATGGCACCATGTTGCTGGGAGAAGAAGTCTTTTGAGGCTTGCAACTCACTTCAGACAGAATCCAATAATTCTGACTTGAGAAAAGCACTCTGTTTATGACAACTGTTTTTACTCTAATGGCATTTAGTAGAATCCTTTTTTTAGAAGGCGTTCTGTTTTTGTTTTTTGTTTTTAGTTTTTTGTTTTTTCTTCCAACTGAGTAGTGAAAAATCAACAAGGTGCATCTACACCATCCTATGCCTTTCTGGAAATGTGCATTTTAGGAAGATATCGTTAAACTTTTCTGGCTCGGCCACTTTTCAGGAGATTTAGAAAGCCTTACGCACTCTTTGTGTTTTTCTTGAAACTTGTAACGACGTTTTGAACACTACAAGCGGGTGTACTGTTGTAAATGTGGGTTCCTCTGTTGTTGCATTTCTTAGAAAATACCGGTGTGTTTAAAAGGAATATCTTCATCATTACATTTTCCTTTTTTGTTTTTGTTTTCTCTCTCTCCCTCTTTCCCTCTCTCTCTTGGGGCTTCTCTCTTCTCATCCAGGTATGAGCAAATACTTTTTAATGTCTTTGGACACCAAGTGCTTTACTCGGACTCATTCTGCTGGGAGTCACGGTGGTTTAGCTGCTGGCCTCAGCCTCCTCCTGTAGACAGTGAGAGGAGAACAGTGCTATTGGTCCTCACCAGCAGGGCTTCCTGGCAAGACTGGAGGACTCCTGGGAGAGAAGCTTCCCGATTTTCAGTTTTTTTAAATGACTAAGTTACTTTGGAGAAATCTGTGTCTGACACAGCTCCAAGTTGCTAACCATTTTGCCCTTCCATTTCACTTAGGTTATTTCGATTAGGAGATCTTACCATTCAGCCCCTCCCAGGCTGGGGGTGACTGTTCCCCCAGCAGTGGAATGGGTGGGTCGGTAAGACACACGCTACAGCGGTCGATGTTTAAAAAGTGGAGAAACTGTCTTCTTTAGAGAGAGGACTTTCAAAGCCACCTGCACTTTTAAGGAGCAAACTGACTGCATTGAACTTGGGACTTCAGAAATAATAGAAAGGCAAATGTAGATTTATTATAGTGGCGCCTTTTAAAACTTCCTAGACATTCCACAAAGGAGGGAAATGGAAACAAAATCAGGCCAGTTTGCTCGTTGCAAGCACATTTGTAAAATGTGGTGGTTTTCCAGGCATGTTTGACTTCTACGTTTGTGTGTTGGCCCCAGGTTCCAGTCTGCTTCCCTGTATAGAAGCGTCTTCCTTATTTCTTAATGTTTGATAGATGAGAAGACACAGTATCACTTCACTCTCCACCTCTAGTGGTTAGGAAACTAGTCCATGTCAAAATCACATTCAGAACACTCTCCTTACGACCATGGTTGAATTTTTAATTCTGTAACGAAACAAGAACGCACATAAGATCATCTTTTCAGTGGAGCCTGGGCAGTGAGTCTCTGCAGCTCAAACTTGCAATAGGGTCTGGTGGTAGTTGGCTTTCTGGAGACGGTGATGCTCTAGGAGTCCGAGGATCGAGTTGGTGGCTGAGACTGGGATCCATGGAGGCACCTGTGTAGCCAGACCCTTTCAAATGCCCATCAAAGACAGCGGCAGGCTTGTGGCTCTGTTTCCAGTGTCCATGAGGCAGGCCTCGCCCCATCCTGGTCCACCTTTCTTTCCTGCACCAGCTGCCTCCCACTGCACGTTCTCCAAGTCCACCCATTGCAGCACCCCTCTCCTTGGGGCGTGGAACCAGAGCCTTTGGAAAGGAGGCGTTCTCTGGGATGGAGCTCAGATGCCTTAGTGGATTGGGCCTTTCGTCTAGCCTGGAGAAACCCACAAGCAAATCATGCTCCTCCATAGCCTCAGCCATCCTCGTGCCTTCACCCCTGACACATTTCCCAAGCGCATGTTTCAACCCAGGCAGGGACCATAGAGATGGGACCGGCGGCAGCCAAAGTCACACCTGCTTGCTCTGAGTCTTTGCACCAACCATGCTTCTGTCCGCTTGCTTTGATTTCATAGTCCTACAACTACACTCGTCCATTCTTACGAAGGTACCAGCAGGACTGCATTGAGGTCTTACGTAAACTTGGATTTCCCCTGCTGACTACTTCGATTTCTGTAGGGAACACCATCCCCATCATTCATGGGGATGCAGGCCTGCGTCTTAGATTTTAACCTTACCATCACTCCCAGGGGTTCTATGCTTCGTAGGGGGGACTGTCCTATGGCAGAGCTTGTCTTAGTTGAAAATTGCATTCGCTTTCACGGATGGTTTTGTGCTGGCCTTCTGGAAGCACATGCATGTTTATTCCTTTGGAAACCTTGGAATCCTGGAGGGGAGGGAAGAAGTTAGACCATGGCTGACTCGACTGGTGTCTGGTTGGGGTCACTGGAGGGGCAGCTGACCTTAGGCCCTCTGTGTCCCTCTGAGCCCGTCATGCCATTTTACATGCCTGGTCTCTCAGTCTGGCTGTGTCATGCACCGTGCAGCCCCGGCCTTGAGCTTTGCATTGGTCACCGGAGGCCAGTGCCCTCAGAGGAGGAGGCCCCGCAGATGGTCATGCAGCAGAGACTGGCTCCGGATCTGACCACAGTCAAATCCTTCGACTGCACAAGCCGCCGTCCAGATCTGTTCTTCCTTACCCTCCAGGAGTTGCCAGAGACTGGGGAAATCACCTTGTTACACCCTTTTAAAGGGGGACAAATTCTCTTTACAACATACTATTTCATAAAACCAGTTTAGGAACCAGGCCGAGTCCTGATTAGAACACAGGGCCCACAGGGAAAGGAGTCCCAGCTACGTAAAACTCACTCCAAGATGAGTCTATCTTTTTCGTCTATATTGCAGAGCTAAAAGTTATTTAACCAATTCGAAGAGGACATTTTCCCTTGGTAGTCTTTAAAACTTAGTGGGTTGGAAAGAACCAGGGAGGGCTTTTTGTATATTTCTCAGATTTTCATTTATTAATAAATACCCCTGTATATAAATATAAATATATATATATGTAAATCACAGTGAAATCATCAAGGGAAAACATTTTGCATGTATAAAGCTTCATGAAGGTCTCTTAAAAAAAAATACCAAAGCTTGTTTGTTCCTTCTAATTACTCTAAGCCCTTATGAAAATACATGACATGAAGAGATTCTGGCTGGTGTTGCCAAAAATGCCAAATGGAAGGAAGGGCCTGCACTCAGATATAGTTGTTAAAGCATCAGTCCCAGGAGAGCTCCGTCCTTCCTCTGGCTTGTGTACTCCTGTCTTCCACACTTCTGGGAGCCCTCGGTGAGGGGAAGGCGCCTGCCCCACGCCCAGCCTTTCCTTCATCCTTTGCTCACTTTACCATGGGTGTATTTTAATCTTGTACAAACCTATGCATGAATGGGTCACACACATGTATACAGTATGTATTTGACAAGCGGTGGTAAAACACAAAAGTTCGGTTTGTGTTTTTTGAAACGTCAGTCCACTCTGTGCCACTAACACTGTGATGTATAAAAGAACTGTTTGAATGCCTTTTAATGTTGTGTTTTGTACTTTGGAATCCCATGGAAAAGTTCGATTTGTAATTTGAATACATATTTTAAATGTATTGTGTACTATGTAGTTTGTCCCCCTTTAGAAGGGATTTCTTTTTAAAAGAGATTTTGGCTGGAATACAGGTTACTTTTGTAAATCCTGTCTGGCTCCATCTTTTGTGTTCTTTGTTGACGCCTGCCTGGGGGATTGAATGTACAATGATTGGAGGGGAGGGAGCAGAAGGGGCCATGGGAGAGGGATCTCCCATCACTGGGAGAAACACGTTTCTGTTCTGAGGTGTTCTCTGCTGGGAGTGTTCTCAACTCTTGGTGCCAAATGGATCTGAGTGGCTGGGGAAGGGTCATGTGTCCTCCTCTCCTCCTTGTGGTGCCAGCCTGGTAACACGGCATCAGAAAACATCTCTAGCCTGGCTGCCTCTCAGTCCAAGACAAGTACTTACAATCCTATCAGATTTGATGGGCGTGTCATGACTACCAGTGGGCATCCTTTTACTACTGGGGGAAAGAAGAACAGGCACAGATGCTGTTTGCTTTCATAGTAATTCTGATAACTCACCTTCATTTTCATTCCTTCATTTAGACTTCATGGGAGAATATATACCTTATTCATTAGCAGGAAGCCACAGACTGGGAACAGGCACCTGTTCCTGGTCCTATGGTTGCACATTCAAAACCATCCTTAGAATCGTAAGGTGCAGATCAGAGGAGGTGTGTTTTGTTAGCCAGTGGTTCATGGCTGGCCACAAAGACATGACTCCTAGTCACTAGGAGCTCCTGGTCTGGAGGGGACGCAGATATGCCAAACAGGGATAAGAATAAGGTGTGGCACTCACACAGCACTCAGCTAAGGGGGCAGGTCAGATGGGGCTGCTGGGAGGACCCTGTGTGTGACCTGGGTCTTGCCAATGAGTATGTGTCAGCTAAGCAAGCGCAGGACGGGAGCGTTCAAAGGGACAGTCAGTCCGTCAAGTGCAGGAGTCTGGTCCAAGCAGTATACCTGGGGGCCAGTTACCCAAGTGTCCGAGCTCAAGGGCACAGTGTGCAGAGCTCGGGGACTCGGCCTTCATTCTAAATCTATGGGGAGTGTGGTAGAAGGCTGTCAAGACTGGGGGCCTTAAGCAACAGAAATTTATTCTCTCGTGGTTTAGGAGGCTGGAAGTCCAAGGCCAAAATGCCAGCAGTGTTGCGGGTGAGGACCGTGAGGAACAATCTGTTCCTGGCCTCTCCTCGGCTTCTCCTGGTTGGCTGCCGATCTTTCACCTCTGTCGCCTTGCAGATGCATCATCCCACTCTCTCTCATCCTCACCTGGTGTCTTCTCTGTGTGCATGTCTGTGTGCAAATTCCCTCTTTACGAGGACACCAGTCATTGCATCTGGGCCCACCCTAGTCCACTACGACCTCATCTTAATGTGATCATCTTCAAAGACCTCATTTCACATTCACAGGTCTTGGGGGCCAGGACCCCAACATCTTTTCTGGGGACACAACTCAGTCAGTAACAGGGAGTATGGCCCATGTGTAGATGGTCCTTTCCTGACGAGGCCAATCAGGGAAGGCAGACAAGAACAAAAGATGAAGGATTGCCCAGGTGGGGTCCAGAAGCTTCTATTGCTGAAGCCCCCTCTCCCCGAAACAGTCCTTCCCCACTCCAGGGTGGGGCCTCTAATGGTCAGAAACAAGTCCCAGACATGCTGTGATCTGAGCACATGACCGCTTGGGGCATCCGTTTCCTCATTTGAAAACGCAGGTAACAATACCTCACAGTATCATACTAAGGATAAATGGGGAGGGTCAAGTGAATTGCACAGGAGAGTGGTAAGATGTGAAGCCATTAATGAGTCCTAGCAGTGATGGGGATGACGGTCCTATCAGGAATGCCCACTCACCTCCTCTAACTCCCAAACACCAAAGCACCACCCACCGGAATGTTCTCTTTCCCGAATTCATGACTCAGATGGGGTCTGACCACTTTCCTGCCTGCATCATGGTTCACTCTACCTGGGACACTGATGCGTGGCTATGCAGGGTTCTGGTTAACACGAAGGAAAATGGGGCAAAATTCTCCATATGGGAAACTCAAAAGTGATTCAGTTGTTCCCCTGGGCAATTATCTGGGTCTTTTTAAATACATATTTTGGTTTGTTCTATTAACTTATTTTGTCCCTGACTTAGAAAATCCATACAGAATGTAAATAATCGTGTTCCCTACCACACTCAAAGGACCCTGTGGGGCATAGTCTGTTTCCACTCCTTGGGATCTCCACTTATGGCAACTTTTATGAAAGGCTCAAAATGTAAAGGAGAATAAATTTTGAGAGGTTCTGACAATTGGACTCCATTTTATCTGGGAATTTGGGAAATGAACATTATTAATAGGAGATGTTCATGTTTGTATCAACTCCTACTATGGTGGGACATACAGTAGGGATCTATTAAATGCTTGTTCCATGAAGGCATTCAGCTGTTGCCGTGTGTGTGTGTGTGTGTGTGTGTGTGTGTGTGTGTAAGGAGGTTCTATCACTTGGGGTCACTTGGTTAAATAAATCAACCATCATATTTGAACTAGAGGATATAGACAGTCTAGAAGTAGATGTCTCATTAAAGGCGTAAAAAATCACTATTATGAATTGAGACCCTCTTATGAGCCAGGAACTTTGCTTATGCCCTACATTGGTTAATTTGAATGCTCACAGACCTCCCAAGACAACTGTCTCCATATTACAGTGAAGAAATGGGGTCTTGGGCAGCCATGACCACAAGTGACACCAATAGGAAATAGCCACACAGGGAAGGACCCTGGGCTGCCTGCTGGGCCAGCATGCCCCCACTACACTGTTTTCCAGTCCTCCCTTTTCTGACCCGCCCTTGTCAACATGCAGAGACATCCCTCCACGGTGTGTGGTGGTTTTTTGTCTTGTCCCTGGGAGAGGTGGAACTCTGGGTCTGAAGATAGCATTGCATTTGAAGGCAGAAGATCCTGGTCCTACAAATATTCATCCTGCTCAGTGAGAGAAAAGCATGGCCCCAGGGAATCTCAAGGGAGAAATAGTTCCTCTAGAGGCACATAGGCCATCTCAGATGCTTTCAGATACTCTGAACAAAACACGTCTCACCATCACCCCCCATTTATCACACCACAACTTTTCGGGGTGTCTGGATCTGTTCCTGTTCCTCCTGGATCAACATTGTGGACAGATGAAAGTGATTCTCACAAGAACCCTAGAAAATAAAATATTATTGTCAAAATTCTTCACTTTATAGGTGAGGGAAACTGAGGCTCTTGTTAGTAATGGGCCCAATAACAGTGACTGTGGAACAAAGACCCACCCCCCATCTTGTAGAAAGAACACTCAGGACCTGAGCAAGACCCAAGAGCCACGTCAAGGGCAAGGGCCCGTGGTGAGCAGGGGAACCTCTCCTCAGAAAATGTTTCAGAGATGGGGGAATAGGGCCACCTTGCTGGGATCGAGAGGAATTCACAACAGCATGAAGACTTCCCAAACAGGGCTTCCAGGATGGCAAAGTACTTCCTAGGACAGGATCACCTTGGAAATGGACATTCGTGTGAAATGGAATCAAAAGAAGAGCAAGGATGAAATTGAAAGCCACATATGTAAATGTTGGCAAAGGCGACTCAGGACCTTCTGGAAGAGATTCACTATAGCCGAAGGCCAGGTATGAACTTGCAGGTCATATATGAAACACAGCGGACACGGTGCTATTGCTCCTACCCTGGACACCTGCTTTATGGAAGTCACCGATAACAAGAACACCAAGAGATGCAGAGCTTCCTAGGCCCTGTCCTCATGGGGCTCAAAGTCTAGTGGGATCTACAGGTAAACCAGTCACCGTCCTATCTGAAAGCACAGGGACACTGGCAGGATATGAATTATTTTTTAATTAACATATAATGTATTATTTGCCCCAGGGATACAGGTCTGTGAATCATCAGGCTTATACATTTCACAGCACTCACCATAGCACATACCCTCCCCAATGTCCATCACCCAGCCACCCTATCCCTACCTCCCCACCCCGCAGAAACCTTAAATTCCTTTTGTGAGATTAATAGTCTGTTATGGTTTTTCTCCCTCCTGATCCCATCTTGTTTCATTTTCCCCTCCCTTCCCCCCAAAACTCCCCTGCTCTGCCTTTCAAATTCCTCATATCAGAGAGATCATATGATAATTGTCTTTCTCTCATTGACTTATTTCGCTTAGTATAATACCCTCTAGTTCCATCCATGTCATTGCAAATGGTGTGAAAAAGATTTCATTTTTTATTACCATATAGTATTCCATTGTATATATATACCACATCATCTTAATCCATTCATCTATTGATGGACATCTAGGTTCTTTCCATTGTTTGGCTATTGTGGACATTGCTCCTATAAACATTTAGGTGCACATACCCCTTCAGATCACTATGTTTGTGTCGTTAGGGTAAATACCCAGTAGTGAAATTGCTGGGTCATAGGGTAGCTCCATATTTTCAACTTTTTTTAAAATTTATTTTTATTTCTTTTCAGCGTAACAGTATTCATTGTTTTTGCACCACACCCAGTGCTCCATGCAATACGTGTCCTCCCTAAAACCCACCACCAGGCTCCCCTAACCTCCCACCCCCCACCCCTTCAAAACCCCTCAGGTTGTTTTTCAGAGTCCATAGCCTCTCATGGTCCACCTCCCCTTCCAATTTCCCTCAACTACCTTCTCTCCATCTCCCCATGTCCTCCATGTTATTTGTTATGCTCCACAAATAAGTGAAACCATATAATTAACTCTCTCTGCTTGACT
>PISX010033553.1:0-14958 GCA_004024625.1 Mellivora capensis | reverse complement strand
ATGTCTTATTTTAAATGCCACCAAACTGAATATTCTATTAGAAGAAATTCGGTTTAGTCAGAGTTCTAAATATAAAGAAACAGGAATCTCTAGAACACAGATTAGATTTAATTTCATCTTTTTATTCAAATTAATCAGATTTATAGATAAATAAAGATTAACAAGAGATATAAAATGTTTTTGATAATTACAATTTAATTAAGTAGAATTTAAAACTCAGTAAGTGAAAGCATTTAAAATGCTTTGGCCACTTTTTGGTCAGCATTTAATTTATATCTCCATATTTTTAAGATCAAGGCATCTATAAAGGGGAATAATAAAACTTGCCCAGGGAAACAAAGGATAAGCTTTAAAAAGGCAATTCTGTTGCTGCAGCTAAAACTAGAATCACCCTACAGGAAATTGTGATTCTTTTGTACATTTAAGTAGCTCTCATTTACAAAAGTGGAATAAGGCAAATGAACCTGAAGGACAGCCCCTTTGTTTTATTTTTGATCACAGCATCTCCCACAAAGGATCAAATTTTATTGGAAGAAAATTTTATATATGTTTAGTAGGTGATACAGACAACATAATATAACAACAGCTCCTCCCATCAATTATTCTGAAAACAGAGAAACTAATTACTGATGTGAACTCTGCTTATGGATCTATTACATAACATTCCAATTACATTTGAATGGATAAAATTGCTAGAGGTCATATTTTTTCTCCGCCTCCTTAAAATTGGGTAATAATCTGTTAAGTCATTGCTATATCTACCTTTGTACTTTCTGTGTTCTGATTCTAAACAACCTAGTTTAGCTCTTATAAATGCAAGAACATATCCTGTATTAATCCTTTCTGCTTAGCTACTCAGCTGGATGAATTTAAACTCATCTCACTGGCCCCAAGCAATATTTTAAAAAAGAAGCATAGAAAAGTCCTAATAGATCATCAGGATCACTCTGATGTCAGAAAAAGAACACTCCTAAATACAGCCTTCACTGTTTAATTTCAACCTCATTTTTTAAATTCCAAAATAATAGAGTTTTAATATCAGGGAGATATTAATCAAGAAAAAGTTATAGAATTATACAAAAATAGTTCAGTGGGAATTTGCTCATTATGATTTTAAATTTGAGCTGCTCATCATACTGTATACCCCAATGGAGTTGGTTTATACTAAAAATTGATGGATTTGATCAAATGAAGAAAGATTTAAATTGATTGTAAATAACTGTAATGATATGAAAATACTCTAAAAGAAATGAAATATATTACAAAGAATATGACAAAATAGGAGTGATTTGTTGTTAAAATTATATTAATATTATCAATATAAACCTCAATTGTTCTTTCAGACATAATTTTGTAAATAAATCTAGAAACATGTAATAAAATGTTTTATTATATAACATTTAATATAAAATAAATTTATATATTTATAAAATAAATATAAATATAAAGTACATATAAAATGAATTTTATTTATAATTAATTAATGTGTTAGTTAATAAATATTTAAAAGTAAATGTAAAATAAAAATATAAAATAAATTTATAAAATAAATATAAAATAAAATTTAAAAACATTTTCTATGTTTATAGAAAAACTTATTTTGACCTAAAACACATACATTGCTTTGTAAATTATGAGAAAACTTGCATAACCTAAATATACTTATTTAAAAAAAATACAAACCAAAAGTAGTCTCGGCTTTTTCTGCTTAAAATCTACATGTAAAATAGGACATTTTATTATAAATGTATGTTTTTAGAGTTCCAAAATTACTAGAAATTTTTGAATACCAGCTTTTATGTATTTTATTACAAATTTATTTAGTAAACATTTAGTTGTGGTTCTACTGGTGGTCTTTGCATGGCTATGGACCTGTGGTAGATTGTTTATTATAAAAAGAGAGATACAATGTCAATTATTTATTTTATATTTGTATACATGGGAAATATGTGACTAAAAGTTTTGAAGTTGATTGAGGAGAAAGCCCATATTTTCCCGTCCTATAGGAATAAATTTTAAATCTATAAAAAGCAGAGGTGCATTATTATGTTTTCATTGGACATTCTATTTGAAATCAAGCATTAAACTAATGAGAACTTTTCTTAATTATTCAAAGAGGCTTGGAAAGTTTGCATAAATGCATATATTAAGAATATGTATACTCATAAAACAATGGTGATAAAGACATGATTTTTTGGTAAGATTTTATTTATTTATTATTTATTTTTAGAGAGTGAGTGAGTACCAGCACAAGCTGGAAGAGCAGCAGAGGGGGAGGGAGAGGAAGGTGGAAAAAATCCTAAACCGGCTCCACACTGTGCGTGAGTTCCACACACGGCTGTCTCACCACCCTGAGACCATGACCTGAGCCAAAACCAAGGGTTGGATTCTTAACTGACTGCCTCACCTAGGCATTCCAATTAGAAGTATAACGGAGTGTAGGAGTTAACTCAAGTTAAAAGATTAGCTATTATATTATGGCCATTCCTTTGGTATAATTCACGGGGTTTGACCAGGATATTCTTTTATGACTTACTGATATAGTCCTTATTAGCTCCATGAAATTGCACAGTCCACATGATAAAATACACACATTATCAAATATGGTTATCTATTTTATCGAATGCAGTTGGAGAAATGGTGATATTCAATGATGTTTTAACAAAATATTTTATCATCTATGTTTTCCCTCAAAGGAACATATAAAGTATGTGTACTTTGTGCTCAAAGCACAAGCAATTTTGTGTTTTGGTTCCAGATAGATGGAGTAGGCATATTTTACTTTGTCTTCCCACTGAAAGAAACTCTAAAACCTACCATATGTGAATTTACTAGTTATTTCCAGAACATGGAAACATAAATTGCACCAGACTGATAGGAGAAGAATTCCAGACAACACTGAACCAATGGCAAGTTACCATTTCTGTGTCCACTGCTTTTCCAGCTTAAATAAAAACTGAATGAATGAATGAATGAATGGACTACAGGGTGGGCAAAATCACAGAGGCCATGAGAGACCACAAGGGCCAAAATTCTTAGAAAGGATACATTTCCTTTCTGATTTGGTAAAGCCATGGTCTACCAGGTTGGGGTAAACTACTGTTGTTTTTGCTTTCTCTCAAATTCTAGCCCTCTGCCATGGAGATGGATATAATCACTGAAGTGTGCCAGAAAGTCCTGGCACTAAAGCCTAGATTTTTAGACCAAAAAAAGGAGGGGTGGAGGGTCCCCAGAACTTGAAATTATTTTTTTAAAGATTTTATTTATTTATTTGACAGACAGAGATCACAAGTAGGCAGAGAGGCAGGCAGAGAGAGAGAAAGAAGGAAGCAGGCTCCCTGCTGAGCAGAGAGCCCCATGTGGGGCTCGATCCCAGAACCCTGGGATCATGACCGGAGCTGAAGGCAGACGCCTCAACCCACTGGGCCACCCAGGCGCCCCAGAACCTGAGATTATTAATGCAGAGAGGGAAGTGTGTGGAAAATTGTCCCCTAAAGTTGTCTGTGAACTCCTGGGCCTGCTCTTGAATTGAATGGAAAAAAAAAAGGAGAATATCTCAGCAAATAAATGAAATATACAAAAGAGAATTGAATGCAAATATTACATATAAAATATACAGTGAATGAAATGAAAGACACATGGATAGATTCAGTGGCAGAAGGGAAATGATAGAGGAAAAAATATCCTCATTGATCTACAGTAATTAGCAAAAGACTAAATATTTATGTAATATGACTTTCAGTATGAAAAGCAAGAGAATGTGGTGTTTACAAAATACTTACAAAATGAATGGCTAAAAATGTCCTAAGTTTAGCAAAGGACATAGTAACAAAATCAAGAAGCTCAGAGTATCTCAAACAAGATAAATACAAAGAGCACCATGATTGGATACAGAATAATAAATATGCTGAAAACTAAGACAAAAATTTAAAAAAAAAATCCTGAAAGTTTCTGGAGTGAAATAACACAACTTGAAAGGGAACAATAATTTGAATCATTGTATATTTCTAATTAGAAACTATGGAAGACAAGAAAATAGGACAGTGTTTTTAAAGTGTTGGGAAAAAAATTAACATCCAATAGAGATATTCTTTAAGCATGAAGGTAAAATGGGTGGCTCAGTTGGTTAAGCGACTGCATTCAGGCTCAAGTCATGATCCCAGGGTCCTGGAAACCAGCCCCACATTGGGATCCCTGCTCAGTGGGGAGCCTGGTTCTGCTGCTCCCTCTGCCTCTCCCTCTGCCTGCACTCTCCTGCTCTCTCTGTCAAATAAATAAATAAAATATATATTAAAAAAGGAACAAAAGTAAAATGGAGACATTTTCAGAGAAAATCTAAGAGAATTAATTACTAACAAATCTGCTTTAAAAGGATTGCTACTAAAGTTTTTTTTTTCAGACTGAAGGGAAATAAGGTCAGATAGAAACTTAGAACCCTGGTGATGAAGGAAGAACAATGGAAATGGTAAATATTTATATATGTGTAATTGATTATTCTAAGTTTTAAATATTTTATTTGACATATGAAAATAAAAATTATAGTACTGATTGACTTGGTTTTCAATGCATATAGCTGTAATATATAAGAAAAGTGTATGCAACTAATGAACTATTGAACACTACATCAAAAACTAATCATGTACTATATTTTGGCTGACTGAACATAATAAAAAAAGAAAACTGTAATGTATAGGATTGATGCTAAGTTTTCTATATTCTCTTGAAATGGTAAAATGTTGGTTGTAGCTAGACTGATATTTGAGTATGTATGTTGTAATCTCTAAAGTAGCTATTGAAAAAATTATAGGAATTTAGTCAAAATCATATTACCTACTTTAAAGTGTGTTGCTAAAAAAATATCAAAAGACACAAAAGTAAGTAGGTAAAGGGGGAAGCTATTAACAGAGGAAACAAACAAAAAATAAATACAAAAATTACAGAACTAATTCCAAACATTTCAATAATTACATTATGTACAAATAATAGAAATGTAAATAGTCTAAGCACACCTCTAAAAATATTGTCAAATAGATGAACAATCACCAAACTATACATTATATATAAGAAACAAATTTACCTCAAATATTGATATTGGTCTTTAAAAATAAAAGAATAAAGATGTACCATGCAAACACTAACAAAACAAAATTGGCTATATTAATACCAAAGTAGAAGAAGAGCAAAGGACATTACCAGGGATAAGGGGGACATTACGTATTCATCCAGAAGACACAACAATTCTAAATATTTATATGCCTAGAAACAGAGTTTCAGATACTGACAAAACTGAAAGGAGACTTTGTTAAATCTACAGTTATAGATAGGGACTTCAATATTTGTCAATAATACATTGAACTATTAGAAAATTGATAAGGATGTAGAACAAATGAATTCCATCAATCATTTGGATTTTATCAATATTTTTAGAAAATTCTACCCCACTCAAAACATCAGAATTCATCTTTTCCAGAAGCATGTGAAATACTCACAAAATGCAATCATTTTTGACATATCCCAATATACTAATACATTATTCCTTTTTGCAAAAAAAAAAAAAAAAAATCAGGGAAAGAGCCAAACATTGCATGACTCCAAAGTTAATCTCTTTACCTTCATTGTATATGTCATGTGTTTATGTCACTTAACTTGATGGGTCTATTTATTATATTAGTAAGTTGGGGTGCCTGGGTGACTCAGTCATTAAGTCTCTGCTTTCGTTTCAGGTCATGATCCTGGGTCCTGGGATCCTGTCCCACATCAAGTTCCCTGCTCAGCGGGAAGTGTGCTTCTCCATCTCCCACTTCCCCTACTTGTGTTTCCTCTCTCACTGTGTCTGTTTCTGTCAAATAAATAAAGATAAAATCTTTGGGGTGCCTGGGTGGCTCAGTGAGTTAAGGCCTCTGCCTTCAGCTCAGGTCATGATCCCGGAGTCCTGGGATGGAGCCCCATGTCAGGCTCTCTGCTCTGAGGGGGCCTGGTTCCTCTTCTCTCTCTCTGCCTGCCTCTCTTCCTACTTGTGATCTCTGTCAAATAACATAAATAAAATCTTAAAAAAAAAAAGATTTGTCTGGTTACAAATATTTAAAAAAAAAGATAAAATATTTAAAAAGTATGTATATTAGTAGCTTAAGCAGGCTTATATTTAAGGTCCACAAACCTGTTCTGTTGAAACGTAAGTCTCAATTAAAAAACAAACAAACAAAAAAACCTTCAGAAGAAACAAAGAAAGGAAGGAAGTAATAGAATATTTCCCCTAATATTTATCAGCCGATTAAGTCACAGACAGAAATAACACCAGTAAAAAAACTCTGAACTCAAAGAGGATTTTTGTGTGATATATGGTGATATTTCCATCCACTAGATAATGTAATTGTCTAACCTATAGGGATACCTTTTCAGTAATACCTACTCCATATGCATAATATTCTGAGGGATCTATTGCCAAAGACCAAAAATACAACACTCTTTAGGATTACCTACATACTCAATATTTTAACCGTTATACAAGCTGAGCTGGTACACAGCCTTAGTTTGGAGATTTTATCAAGAACTTCTATTAGAATATCCCCATGACATTGCAAATATTAGGCCACCATGCTCAAGTCTGCTTGGGTAAGAGAAAACAAGAGTACTGGCATCAGTTATCCACTCTGTACCACAAGGTCTACATTCTGAAAGCTGTTTTTCACTGCACAGTAATAACTGGACACATTTGTAGTTCAATAATAAAGTTAGACTTGAGTTTTTACTAAAATATATGAAGAGCATATAAGTATATATTTCTTTTGAATGACAGAAACATGAGTTTAAAATGTTTCCTGTGTAAAGTTATAAGTAGATGCTTGAAATCTGGGCAGCTGGATCAATAGCATCTCTTATGGAGCACTAGTGGAGCAGGAGGTTAAAAAGCCTCCTTTCTGGGGTCTTTCTTAAATATTATAGCTGCCTATGTCATTTACCAGATATGGAGCACTAGTGGAGCACATAAAGATTTTAGTTGGGAATTCAAATTTGACTGATACTTTATTCAAACTTCGAAGGATGCCTCATTAAATAGAAGGCAATTTATATTTAGAAAAACAGAAGTCACTACAGCTGAAATTCTCAAGTGTGCCAAAGAAACAGAAGCTGCCTACTGGAGCCAGCTTGTACCTGCTCACAAGTACTGGTTGTGCACATCTATTGGCAACAAGTCCATGTTCAGTAGTGTCACATGGGTAACAATGGGAGATGAATTTACAGTAGAGAAAGACAATACTTACAAGTCAGCCTCCCCACACTCCCACCTCAACCCCCACAGTCAGTTTGTCAAGCTATTGGTCACAGATGGCTTGTGTTTTTTTTTTTTTTATTTGATAGTTTGGACTATATTTGGAAGAAAGTAGATACAATAAGAAAAGTTTATGCTGTAGAAACTTAATAGTCATTGCCTTAGAACAGTAATGTGGAAGATTCTCTAGGGGTGAATGAGAGTGCTGAGAAAGTAGAGGCAGAGGGCCATGCGGTGGTGGTTGCAATATCTTAAGTAAGGATTCTTCAGTCTCTCGGATGGCAGTAGGGGCATGGGCTGAAGACAGCTTCACAAATATGTGTGTAGGTGAATTTTAAGGAAGGTTCACGGATACACATCCAGGTTAAATCTAAGTAGCTTTTGTACTAACAGATTCAGGAAAATTTGGAGGAAAGTGATATAATTCACAATGAAATATATATGAATACATAGATACAAAACCATATGGGACAGAGGGGTTATGATGTACTCCTTTTTTTCCTTAAACCTCATCCAGAAATCTTGAATTGGCTCAAATTATACCCATGCAAGTGGTGCATTCCATTAGCATTATCTGAGCATAGCACCTAAAAGGGCAAAAAAAACAAACAAACAAACAAACAAAAACCAACCCCATAATCTTTCTCCAGAGGAAGATCAGAGAATTGAAAGGCAGAATGCACACAGTATCTCCAAGTGTTTTCATATTCTTAGTAAAAATTACAAATCAAATGTAGTCAAAACAATTACTTGAAAATTTAGCCAAAATCCTTACTTCATTTCTTCCTTCCAGTAGCCCAAAAGGAAAATTCAGATATCATTGTATGAACTTCTATGTGCTTTCATTTGCAATAGTTTTTTTTTATTCTGTTGGAATAGGCAGTTCTATAATAGATCTTTTCTCTTCTCCCATTAAAATGTTAGATCATTTTACTCCACCCTTAGCCTCTTCCAAAGACCTTTTTGCCAAGCTAACTGCTCAGAATCAAATGTTTCAGGAAACATGTTTTGACGCTGTTCCAAAATCTGCAGCCATTTTCCCCTTAGGAGCCATGTTCCTATTTTGTGGTCAATAGTTTAATGATCTTTCTATAAGATGTAAATATTCTGCTACTGTGGGTTTCCTGAATGCAAAGAACAGGTCACTGATGGTGACTACTACCGGGATCACACTGCTTTTATAACTTCAGGGAAGAACAAAGCATGGTGGGGCAAACCAGTAAAAAGAAAGCACTTTGAAAGCACTATGCTCTACTGTAAGCATCTTGCTTACTTCCGATGACGTAAAAGCCCTTGAACATAGGCAGACACTTATGACCTCTGTCACATTTTTTTTCAAATTCCTGAAAATAAAAATATCCTTTATGACAGTCATGTTTGTGTCAATAACAATCAGATACAGAAGGACAACTGTTTAAACTGGGATATCCTCCCCAAAATTTCATGGACTAATTTACATATATCCACATGTAGTGCCAGAATCCTTAAAGACAAAAATTGTGAAAGACACAAACATAGTTGGAGATCCATCCTTTTATATTGCTGATTGTAACTCATCTCAAAGTTTAACATTCAAAACATATTACAGTATCTCCATCATCTTCAGGATAGTTTGTCACTAAAAAGCAGATTCAGAAAATTCTGAAGATTTAAGAGTAAATATCATAATTTAGTGAATATTATAACACATCATTCCTGCTTTCAAGCTCTTACATCCATTTATATACTCACCACAAAGACCTAATATTTTATTTAAAACATCTTTTTTACGGGGCGCCTGGGTGGCTCAGCGGGTTAAGCCTCTGCCTTGCACTCAGGTTGTGGTCCTGGCATCCTGGGATCGAGCCCCATATCGGGCTCCCTGCTTGGCGGGTAGCCTGCTTCTCCCTCTCCCACTCCCCCTGCTTGTATTTGCTCTCTCTGTCTCTCTTTGTCAGGTGGATGAATAAAATCTTAAAACAAAAACAAACATTTTTTATATGATTAGCGTACACTTTGGATTTAGGTCACAGAGTAGACAAGGGAGAAGTGAACATCGGGGAAGTAAAATACTCATCATCTAGGGGCTCAGAATCCAATCAAGAGGTCGCTGATATGCACACATTACAGTTAGATTTTCATAATTGCCTGAAGGGTAGTGTTAGCAAAATAAGCCAACAGAAGAGTAGGGATTTCCTAATTTGCCAGCAGATGACCATATCTGCAATATGTTTTAAATTGCAGTATCAATACGTTCCATTTGAGGTTAGTCAGCCTGGAATCAATAGCCTTTATTAAAGAAGTTATACTGATTTCCATTAGTTATAAAATGAATGTTATTTGAATGGTCAAATGATGTGTGTGGTTTTTGCTAATAGTTAAAAAAATCCGTTTGGGGATTTTTTACTAAAATTTTAAAATTTTACTGGACATTTTAAAATAAATATTGTAGATGAATAAATGCCAATGGCAAATTATATATGGTAAATTTAAAATATAATGACTGTAAAAATAATATTTTTAGTAGGAAGGGATGTTTTTCCCAGGGTAACATCTAAAAGCCACACATACTGCAGTTTTTCAAATGATATTTTGAGGCATCTAGGCATGCTGATTAACCTTAATTGGAAATATAACATGTATAACATATTGAAACGTTTATCCTTTAGAGTAGCCAAAGCTGTAGTGTGGACTGAATAACTGTTTGATTAAACCTGAGATCAACTTTGTGTTTATTTAAGATAAATATATAAATTGAAATTATTTCTAAGTGTGCCATTTTACAAATATGTTTGGGAAATACTGTTTTAATCACCCTTAGAACCATTAATAAGCAATGTTAGGGACTCGGTACACTAAAACAAATACTTTGCAAGGTAGGTTCAGTCACTTAGGGAAGGATAAATCAAATCCAGAGGTGCCTTAGAGGAGAACACATTATTTGTCTGTAAAAAAGATCTGCATTTGTTATTGAAATTATTTTATTAATAAAACTGACTCTTTGATCACTCTATCTTCTTTTTGTGTCTTATCATTCATTCCCTAGGAGAACTCCGTTTTCCATCTTTCAATCTCATCTATTTTCTATTGAGCTCTGTATGTTAATCCCCAGCCCTGTTTTCTCCCCAGAACTCTAAACTTATAATTCAACTGTAACAGAACTATGACAGATATATATGTTTATACATTATTTACATTATGTTATATAACAGCATATTATACAAATATGTAACTTTTATATATAAGTACAATATATAATCTAAATATTATATATATAATAGGTAACAACACTACATCCAAAAGGAAATTTTAAAGTATTTCCTTCAAAAAAGTGAACAAATCAAAACTTTTCCTTCAGAATTCCTTATCTCAAATGAATTCCATTATTCCAGTTGCTTAGGACAAAATTCTTCATTTTTTTTAAAGATTTTATTTATTTGAGAAGAGCACAAGCAGGGAGAACCGCAGAGGAAGAGGGAGAAGCAGCCTCCCCGCTGAGCAGGAAGCCCAATGCAGGGCTTGTTCCTAAGATTCTGAGATCCTGAGCTTGAGCCTAAGGCAGGAGACAGGTACTTAACGACTGAGCCACCCAGGCACCCCAAAACTCATTCCTGACTCTGCTTTTTCTCTCTCATCCCATCATCAATCTAAGCAATCTATTAAGTCCTATGGGGGGTTTCTTTGAATTAGATTTAAGTTCTAAGAGTCATCATATCTCTATCCCTGTGCTTTCAAGCCATTAAACTTTCTTCCTTGGACCATTTTAATAAACTACTAATTGATCTCTTTACTTCCAACCTTGCCTTTTAAAAACCCATTTGACATGGAAATCAAAGTGATCTATGGTCTTAAAACCTGACAAAAATTTGTAGTCTGTATCAAAATGAATGTCCTTACCATAATATACACATCCTCACATTATTTGGTTCCTTGCTTTTCCATTGTCTTTTGTTCTCTCTCTTTCTCTCTCTTTTTTTTTTTTTGTTTTTTGTTTTTTGACAGACAGAGATCACAAGTAGGCAGAGAGGCAGGTAGAGAGAGAAGGGGAAGCAGGCTCCCTGCCGAGCAGAGAGCCCGGTGCAGGGCTCGATCCCAGGACTCTGGGATCATGACCTGAGCTGAAGGCAGAGGCTTTAACCCACTGAGCCACCCAGGCGCCCCTGTTCTATCTCTTTACGCATATTCATTTAGTAGTAGCCCTGCTAGTCTAATTGCTGACCTTTTTAAAAACATATTTGGTCCCGATTCAAATGCATTGTCCTCATTGATCAATGACACTCTTGTCACTGATATCACTATGACTTATTCCTTCAATTCTTTTATGTCTGTGGTTAAATGCTATCTTTCCTGAGATAATTTTTGCAACCCCCCCTACATAAAATATAGA
Source organism: Mellivora capensis (assembly GCA_004024625.1). Taxonomy (NCBI): domain Eukaryota; kingdom Metazoa; phylum Chordata; class Mammalia; order Carnivora; family Mustelidae; genus Mellivora; species Mellivora capensis. The sequence continues at coordinate 3,322 of PISX010033553.1, read as the reverse complement.
TGTCCTGTGATCTTTCTTTATCTTGCTTTTACTTTCTCATCATATTTATAAATATAAGGCATTTACTTGTTGTAGCTTCCCCCACCACCCTTCTAAATTGTCAAATCTTTGAAGACAAGAACTAGGTCTTCTCACAGATAAATTATCTCAACGTGGGTCTGTCAAATACAAGTGTTTTATGAGTATCATTAAATGAATGAATGAATGCTTGAGGGAGGAGATAGGGTTATTTTATATTAGAATCTTTCAAACACTGCTACTACTTAAATATTTTTTTGAAATACCATACTTCCATCTTTCATATTATAGACCAATTTCATCCCTCAGGACCTCTCAGATGTTCTATCACAGTGACATTCTAACTAGTTTGTCAGTTGTCATCTTTGGCTTATGAAATCTAATCTTCACATTGAGTGAATTGATAAACGGATCAAGTAATCAAGGAACATACTGCAAAGGAATTCTAGCAAAATGTTAGCCACTTACTAATTAAATTCTTCCGATGTATTAAATATGGGTTAATATGTAATATCTCTCTCTCTCCCTCTTTATTTTCTATTTATTTATTTATTCATTTATTTTTGAGGGAGATGCTCGTTCTTCATGACCTGGCTACTATGAAAGTTTTTAGTTTTGTTCATTTTATGATATGTTTTACTCTTTCTTTATGTGCTAAGAAACTATAATTGCTTGTTTCTATGCTATTCAATTAGTTTGTCTTTGCTTCTATTTATCTTTCTGCTACAATTTTCCATTCCTCCTGCAGGTCTCAGATCATATTACATTTAAGGAATCATTATGCTTTTATTCTCAAAAAATAAAATTATATGTTTTGAATAATACTATTTTCTAGGTACAGAGTTGACTCTTTTCCACATAGTGAATAGTCCTAAGAAGGAGTATTGATATTTTATTAGAAAATGAAGGCACAGATTAGCAAGGTCATAAAGTTACGGAGTGTGAGCTTATTAAATTCAAGTGTGCTAGATTCCAAAACTCCTTTGCTTTTTCAATACATGGCATGACTCTATGAAATTTGCTCTACATTGTAGCATTTATTAAACAGATTTATTCTTTATTTTACTGAGTATCTAGAACACCAGAAAGTAGCTACAGATTTTTAAATGGACTTCAGTATCTCAGAGATATAAGTAAATATTTATATTAGCTTAAAAAATACTTGTCATAATGATGCAAAGATTGTCCTTAAAAGAAAAGTCATGAATTCTTTAGTAAAAAAGAGCAATAATGAAGAGTCATTACACACAGGATATTAAAATAAATATCCTAAAGAATAAGAGAAAGTTTAGTGATATTTTATAAAATGTTAAAGACATTGTGGTTGTCAGAAAAATATGTTGTGACATTTGTTTTCAATCCAATCTGTGTCTCCATGGCAGTCATTTAGCATGGCTGGGAAATTCCCTTGGCAGCAAAATGGCAAATGAAAATTTCACTTTAATATTGCCTAGAAGTAGTCAAAATTAGATTGCTAATTATAGAATCACTAATTAGAAATACAGCATCTCTATACATAAACCATGTTTTTTTTTTTAAAGCAAAGCAATGCACATTTTCATTTAGAGATAAGCATTATGTGGAATGTGATCTTAAGTACTATTTTCTAATTTCTCTAAAGCCACAAAGAATTGCTAGGGAAAAAAAAAAGATTGGGAAGTGTTATTTGGCTTAAGCTAGTTTGTTGTTTAGTAGAAGAAGCATCATGCTAGTTCTCTGCGTATTGAAAAGTCCTCTCCCTTGGTGGAAACCATTTAAATCCGTGAAAAAAACACATTTCAATTTTGGGGTTTTATAATTAGCTTTGCATTATATACACATTTTCAGTAATCAAATCCTAACTTCTGGTACAGAACATCAATTTGTTTAGAAAACATTGTTTATAGTGAATATATCCCTTTAGACAATGCATGACTTGAACAACATACCCAAACAGGCAAGAATAGCCTGCAGGGAAATTTAAAGCTTTATTATTCTTAGAACCATGACATTATAATACCATGCTTTGTGCAATACTGATTTATAATTTACGTTATCTCTGTCTCTCTTTCTTTTTAAGCTTTAATTGAGAATGAACTCTTGGGATAATGTTTAACTTATTTTAGATGTGTATTAAAATGCTCAGCTGCAGCATTTAAACCACTGAGCCATCCAGGCACCCCTCAGCTGCAGCATTTATAAAGTATTTTGATAATTTTGCCTCAAGCTATATTAACTATTAATCCTAAATCTATGTGTTTACTTTGAGAAATGCATATTCCATATGTATAGCATTTATCTAAAATTGCAAAATAAATAAGTAAAAATGAATACATAGATCAGCAAAATCCCACACTATCAACTAGAGAAAACTTACTCAGTGCCATTTCAAAGAGACCACGTATTGGAAGACTATAAGAAAAAATGCTAGCTAAAACTTGAAATATAAAATATAGCTCTAGGAGGAGCTGTGTGTCTATAGGAAAGGGTAGACAGTTTCCTTTCATTATTATTTAATAAGGAAAAAATTAAAGAAATAAATCTCATAATAGTTGAAAATAACGGATTTCTTCATTTTATTTTATCTGCAAAGTATATTCAAATTACCATCCTTATAGTTTAGGAAAACAAAGATTATAGAAAAGGGGTTATATAGGTTTTTACTAAAATTGCATTTTATTTTTATTGAAATTTATATTCAAATTATAATATAGTCTAGATTTATTTGATTTTTCACTAGTGGGAAGAAGACGACCCTGAGGGTAATTACTTGAGTATCTAAATCTTTTGATGTCTTGTTTTAATTTTTACTAGCTACATTTTAAATTTTCTTTTCCAACACACAAAATTGTATCAGATGAATATGTGCTCTAATTTTTAATCAAGTGATGTAAACATAGTTACTAATAGAACACATTTAGTAACATATTTTATAAAGTTTATGACTGGTACACGTGATCACTGCACCTCTAACAGTCTGTTAATCAACAAAGAACTTGTTTGCAATTTTTTTTTTTAATCTTTATTTTTTATAAACAAATTTTTATCCCCAGGGGTACATGTCTGTGAATCGCCAGGTTTACACACTTCACAGCACTGACCATAGCACATACCCTCCCCAATGTTCATTACCCCACCCCCCTTTCCCGACCCCCTCCCCCCCGCAACCCTCAGTTTGTTTTGTGAGATTAAGAGTCACTTATGGTTTGTCTCCCTCCCAATCCCATCTTGTTTCTTTTCTTCTTTTTCTGCCCCCCTAGTCCCCCATGTTGCATCTCCACTTCCTCATATCAGGGATATCATATGATAGTTGTCTTTCTCTGAT
>PISX010033552.1:0-14887 GCA_004024625.1 Mellivora capensis | reverse complement strand
AAATCTAAAAAATATATAATATATAATAAACTATTGATGTTACTTGTGATTATTTCTCAATTTTTTAGAACAAGAGAGAGCTCTTTGACCCAGATGCACCATATTTTGATTTATTTTCAGGTTTATATTATGCATAGGTTCATGGTTTTATTTGGTCATTGTATGTAAATTTTTTATTGAAATACATGTGCAGAAAAATACATATATTAGAAGTGAACAGCTTGATTAAAAAGAACATTATTGGGCTGCCTGGGTGGCTCAGTCCATTAAGCATCTGCCTTAAGCTCAAGTCATGACCCCACAGATCAAGTCCCACACTGGGCTCCTTGCTCAGCAGGGAGGCTGCTTCTCTCTCTGCCTGCAGCTCCCTCCTCCTGCTTATGTGCTGTATTTTTAAAAAACAACAAAAAACATTATCATAATCCTGAAGCATCCTTGTGTTTCCTTCTGATCACTACCAATCCATTTCCCAAGGGTAACCATTTCTTGACTTCTAACATTACAGATTAGTTTTGCCCTTTTTTTAAACTTTAATGATTGGAATAAAACTGATGCAGGGTTCAGTGTCACCACCCTGAGATCGTGACCTGAGCCAAAACCAAGAATCAGATGCTTAACCAACTGAGTTACCCAGGCACCCCAACATTTTGAATATATTTAATTTGAAGGATGGCATGGATGAAAATTAGACTTGGTAAAATTATATTTATAAGTACTCCTATTTGAAGTACTTGATCATACTCTGTTATTAAAACCTAGCAGATTTTCAGTGGACTTAAAACTATGATGCTGACCATTAAATTGCAGGTGTTTCCGTTTCTTTCCTGAGTTCAAGCAACAGTTCTTGGAAATGCAGCCAAATCCAGAATATTTGCCACAAATTTATGGCCAACCTATGACTAACTTGTTCCTAAGAAAAGATCTTTAAGGGGTATTATTCGTATACCTGCATACATTAAAATGTAAAACACTTACATTCAGAAATGTAAAGAAATAGCAGTTTCCTAGATATTGCATTTTTTCTCTTTGAAATTGTTACCATTAAAAAGAAGCCACTGGGGCGCCTGGGTGGCTCAGTGGGTTAAAGCCTCTGCCTTCGGCTCAGGTGATGATCCCAGGGTCCTGGGATCAAGCCCCACATTGGGCTCTCTGCTCAGCAGGAAGCCTGCTTCCGCCTCTCTCTCTGCCTGCCTCTCTGCCTACTTGTGACCTCTCTGTCAAATAAATAAATAAAATCTTAAAAAAAAAAAAAGCCACTACTCATTATTAAGTTTTCTAACAGCTTAAATATGTTTTAACCACCACTGTCTACAGCTAACTTGGTTTTGTTTTTTGTTTTGCTTTGTACAAAAGGTGTTCTATTAAGGCATGGGGAGAAAGAGTTGCTTCCATGGGATTGTGAGGCACAACTCTCAGCTAGCTTTTTTTTTTTTTCCTTAAGATTTATTTATTTAGGGACACCTGGGTGGCTCAGTTGGTTGGGCGGCTGCCTTGGGCTCAGGTCATGATCCCAGCGTCCTGGGATCTAGTCCCACATCGGGCTCCTTGCTCGGCGGGGAGCCTGCTTCTCCCTCTGCCTCTGCCTGCCACTCTGTCTTCCTGTGCTCGCTCTCTCACTCTCTCTCTCACTGACAAATAAATAAAATCTTAAAAAAAAAAAAAGTTCTTTAAAAAAAAAAAAGATTTATTTATTTATTAGTGAGGGGAGGGGCAGAGGGAGAGGGAGAGAGAATCTTAAGCAGCCTTATGAACCCAGAGCCCTATGCAGAGCTCACTCTCGCAACCCTGAGAACATGACCAGAGCTGAAATTAAGAGTCACTCAGCCAAATGAGCCACCCAGGCGCCCTTCAGCTATCATTTCTTAACCGTTGCTTCACAGAAACATGCCTGACAACTTTTCCATTAGCAACCTGTTTGCATTAGGACAGCCAGACAGGATTTGGGTCCACCTCTTAGCCTCTGGACATCTAGAAAGCCAAGCATAATGCAGATGACTTAAGAGTAGTGTTTTTGAAATAATATGAAATAGGCTATAACTTTGGTACTTAGAGTAAATCACTTTTAATATATCTTGTGGTCTCTAAAGTATAGAGTAGTAGTAAAGTGGGAATTTGATATATGTGTAGGGAAAGAAGGACACGTGGAAGCCAGAAGAGAGGAATAGGGCACTTGGGTTAGGTCTAACCAGGAAAAACAAATAAATATTTGAGTACTGGTCCTGTTTTTTTAACTTTTAAAATGTTCTTTAGTACATAGTCTCTAATGGTTTTGTTTTAATAAATGAGAGTGACACAGTGTATATTTTACTTGACAGAATTAAGGTATAAGTTGGCTCAAGAACATCACTGGACTTCGTGAAAGAAAATTTCTTAATTACAGCCTAACAGTTGTTTACCCTGGGATCACTTTTAAAGCATATTTAAAGGCCGTGAACTTATTTTCTGATGATATTTTGTTAAGTAGAACTAGTAAAATCTGTTATATGAACAAAGTGGAAATGTGTATGCTATTCTTTTAATTCCTTTATGTTTCCTTACAGGGTTTCAAACAAAACCAAAAAGAAGGGAGGTGCTCACATTTCAATTAAGGAGTAAGTGTACCATTATTATAAAAGTGAACCTTTTTGTATAAATTTCACAACATATGTTTAAAAAATTGAAACGGTAGGGTGCCTCTGTGGCTCATTTGGTTAACCATCTGCCTTGGGCTCAGGTCATGATCCTGTGGTCCTGGGATAGAGGCCTATGTTGGGCTCCCTGCTCAGTGGGGAACCTGCTTCCCTTTTACCTCAGCGGCTCCCCCTGCTTGTGCTTGCATGCGTGCATGCTCTCTCTTTCTCTCTCTAATATATAAAATCTTTTTACGAAAAAAAAAATTTTTTAAATGACATGTTAAAAAATAGAAAAGTTAATAGAAAACTATTAAGGGGCGCCTGGGTGGCTCAGTCATTAAGCATCTGCCTTCAGTTCAGGTCATGATCCCAGGGTCATGGGATCAAGCCCCACCTCAGGCTTCTTGGTCTGCTTCTCCCTCTCCCCTAGCTTGTGTTCCTTCTCTTGCTGTTTCTGTCTCTGTCAAATAAATAAATAAAATCTTTTAAAAAAGAAAAGAGGGCACCTGGGTGGCTCAGTGGGTTAAGCCTCTGCCTTTAGCTCAGGTCATGATCTCAGGGTCCTGGGATCGAGCCCTGCATCGGGCTCTCTGATCAGCAGGGAGTCTGCTTCCCTCCCCCCCCATTGTCTGCCTCTGCCTACTTGTGATCTCTGTCAAATAAATAAAATATTAAAAATAATTTTAAAAACTATTAAATACATTTTTATTTTTAATTCAAGTACAATTAACATAGCATTATATTAGTTTCAAGTATACAACACAATGATTCAACAATTATACATACTATTCAGTGTTCATCACACATGTACTCCTAATCCCTTTCACCCACTTGACCCATGTGCTCACCAGCCTCCTCTTTGTCAACCACAAGTTTGCTCTCTGTTTAAGAGTCTGTTTTGGGGCACCTGGGTGTAGCAGTTGGTTAAACATTCAACTCTTGGTTTTGGCTCAGGTCATGAGTTCGAGCCCTGTGTCAGGCTCTGTGCTCAGTTCAGAGTCTGCTTGACTCTCTCTCTCTCTCCCTCTCCCTCTCTCTCTCCTTCTGCCTCCTGCTCGTGTACTCGCCTCTCTCACTCTCTAAAATAAATCTTTTTAAAAAAGACTCTTTTTTTTTTCTTTGCTCTTTGGTTTTGTTTCTTAAGTTCCACATATAAGTGCAATCATACGGTATTTGGCTTTCTCCGACTGACTTATTTCACTTACTCTCATTATACTCTCTACAGCCATCAATGTCTTGAACAGCAAAGTTTCATTCTCAGTTATGGCTGAGTAATAGCCCATCGTGTGTGTGTGCACAACACATCTTTATGTGTTTCTCTGTCAATTAATAGTTGGGCTGCTACCATATCTTCAGTATTTTAAGTAATGCTGCAATAAACATAGGGATACATATAGCTTTTCGAATTAGTGTTTTTGTTTTCCTTGGGTGAAGAGCCAGTGGTGGAATGACCCAATCATATGGTCTCTTTTTAATTTTTTGAGGAACCTCCCTACTGTTTTCCACAGTGGCTGCACCAGTTTGCATTCCCACCAACAGTATATCAGGGTTCCTTTTTCTCCACATCTTTACCAACACCTGTTGTTTCTTGTGTTGTTGATTTTAGCCATTCTGACTGCTATGAGGTATATCTCATTCTCGTTTTGAAATGCATTTCCCTGATGAGTAGTGATATTGAGCATCTTTTCATGTGTCTGTTGACCATCTGTATGTCTTTGGAAAAATATCTATTCATGTTGTCTTCTCATCCTTCATTAGGGCCGTTTGATTTTTTTCATGTTGAGTTGCATACATTCTTTATATATTTTGGATACTAAGCCCTTAGTTGAATATATCATTTACAAATATCTTCTCCCATTTGATAGGTTTCCTTTTTGTTTTGTTGGGTTTCTTTCACTGTGCAAAATCTTTTTATTTTGGTGTAATCCCAGTAATTTTTGGTTTTGTTTTTTGTTTTTGTTAATTTATTTTGTTTTTATTCGCCTTACCAAAGGAGACATCTAGAAAAAACTTCTACAGTTAATGTCAAAGTGATTACTGCCTGTGCTTTCTTTTAGAAATTTGATGATTTTAGGTCTCACATTAAGGTATTTAATGCATTTAATAGTTTATTTTTATGTATAGTGCAAGAAGTGGTCCAGTTTCATTCTTTTGTATGTAGCTGTCCCAATTTTCCTGACACCATTTGTTGAAGAGATTAGCTTTTCCCCATTGTATGTTCTTGCCTCCTTTGTTGAAGAGTGACTACGATAGAAGCATGGTTTTTTTCCTGGGTTCTCAACTCTGTTCCATTGATCATGTTTTTTTCATGTGTATGCCAGTACCATACTGTTTTGATCAGTACAGCTTTGTAGTCTTTCTTGAAATATGAGATTGTGAGTTTGTTTGTCCAGTTTGGTTTGTCTTTCTTAAGATTGCTTTGACAATATTCAGGGTCTTCTGTGGTTCCATACAAATTTTAGGATTATTCCTTCTAGTTCTATGGAACATGCTATATATTATAATAGAGATTGCATTAAATTTATAGATTGTTTTGGGTAGTATGGACATTTTAATAATAATCTTGCTCCATGAACATGGAATATCTTTCTATTTGTGATCTTCCGTTACTTTCATCAGTGTTACAGAGTTTTCAGTGTACAGCTCTTTAACCTCCTAGGTTAATTTTATTCTTAAGTGTTTTATTGGTTTGGTACAATTATAAATGGAACTGTTTTCTTATTTTCTGGGTCTATTAGCTCATTAGTAGTGTATAGAAATGCAACAGATTTCTCTACACTGATTTTGTATCCTGTGACTTTACTGAATTCATTTATCAGTTCTGAAAGTTTTTTGGTATAGTCTTTAGAGTTTTCTATATACACTAGTATTAAATACATTTTGATGTCAAAACAATGTGATAAAAGGTTGATGTACATTCTCTCGTGATGTCAAAGTATCAGCTCAGCAAATACTTGGTTAGTGGTGCGAAAAGAAAAACATCTAAAGAGATCCTTAGACTTAGTAATGATATTGCAGCAGTGTGGGCGGACAGCCAGACTTGGTTTTTGATTTGTGATGCAGTGTGAAACAGACTAAATCACCTCTGAAGTGTTTTGGTCAAAAGAGTTTAATTGGAATTTAATCAGGCCTATAAGATCTACTTTTCCACTCACTGGAAACAGCTGGGGATAGAACAGCAAGTTAAATAATCCCACAAAAGAAAGGATTGCATGGGTCTAGAATGTGAAATGTTGTAGAACATAACTGGCTTCTTTTCTTTGAAAAGTCAGTGAAAGAAAAATAAGGCATGGAGTAACTGTTCTAGATTAAAAGTGACTTATAAGGGGGCGCCTGAGTGGCTCAGTGGGTTGAGCCTCTGCCTTTGGCTCGGGTCATGATCTCGGGGTCCTGGGATCGAGCCCCGCATCGGGCTCTCTTCCTCCTGGAACCTGCTTCCTCCTTTCTCTCTGCCTGCTTCTCTACCTACTTGTGATCTCTGTCAAGTAAATAAATAAAATCCTAAAAAAAAAAAAAAAATGACTTACAAGACATAACAGCCAAATGCAGCGTGGCCTTTGTTGGAATCTGGTTTGAAGGGCCATCTACAAAAGTCTTTAGGGTTGAAGAAATTTGAATATGGACTGGATTTTAAATGAAATTTGATAATTATTGCTAATTTTATGAGCTACAATGAGGGTGTTGTAGTATATGGAAGAATGTCTTTAAATTTGCACACTCAAGGTATTTGTATGTGAAGAGTTAAAATGTCGAGTATCTTTCTAAATTATGTAGCCAAAGGTATGTGTATATGTGCATGAAGCATATATGGCTACTGAATCCAAGTGTTGTGCACATGAATGTTCATTGTACTATCTTTTTTCTATATGTTTAAAAAGTACATAAGAAAAATGTTCAGTATTTGTAAACTGGTAAAGCTGTGTGTCTATCATTGCATTCCTTTTTCACATACTGTTTTATATTTTCAGTCCATATTCATCTATATTGGATAGAGATGCCATCATAGCATTTTGTGCACACGTGTATCTGTATTTAATATCCCATTTTAATGTTTATTATATATTGTTTTTGTCAGATTGTTTGCTACATGTTAAGCCACTGTTCATTTAGTTTGTTAGCAAAATTTTGGCATTCTGGATAACGTTACTCTGGGTACCTTTTTATATGTGGTAATTTGATTCTGCTTTTTCATAGCCTTCAGGTAAATTTCTATTGTGACTGTGATAGAAGACTGTGGACATTATGGTTCTTGATGTTTCCATGTTGCCTTGAGAAGCAGATTTTGGGAAAATGTTTTTTCTTGTCAATTTCAAAATGAGTGTTGCATTCCTGGGAGGAGTATTTTTAAAATTACATAAATCATCACATTTAGAAGTATAATTACCCAGGTGCACCTGGCTGGCTCCATCAGAGCATGCGACTCTTGATCTTGGAGTTGAGTTTGAGCCCTTTATTGGGTATAGAAATTACTTAAAAATATTTTTAAAAAGTTTTTAAGTGTAATTACCTGTATTTCATTCTTTGATTAATGTCATTTTCATTCAGTTGAAGTTCTTTAGCTAGGCTATTCAGCCAAATCTAAAAAGGTAAGTAGAGTGGGACGCCTGGGTGGCTCAGTTGGTTAAGCGGCTGCCTTCGGCTCAAGTCATGATCCCAGCGTCCTGGGATCGAGTCCCATATCAGGCTCCTTGCTCAGCAGGGAGCCTGCCTCTCCCTCTGCCTCTGTCTGCCTGTGCACTCTCTCTTTCTCTCTCTCTCTCTCTCTCTCTGACAAATAAATAAATAAAAAGGTAAGTAGAAAAATGAGGCGTGAAATGAGCTAAAATGTTCCAGGCAGAGAATGTACAAAGCCCAAAGCATTAGGCCAAGGTGTTTCAAGACCTAAGGTAGATCTGTCATTTCAGTGTTTCTAATGCCACCAGGCCTCCTTGTCCACCCCCATCTATGGTAATTTCTCCCCTTTGAATGTGCTATTTCTGTTATATCGTTTTTCCCATTATCTTTATTGTTTATATATGTGTCCTTTCTCTGTCATTAGAAGCAAGGTACTACATCTCAGTTTTGATCATGTCGGCAATATTTTGAAGTCCAGGATGGGCTTAGAGCATAGGCTGTCAAATGGTAAATGGAAGAGAAATTTTGGAGTGTTTTCAGATCAAATATTTCTTTAATCCATCATGAAAGGTTACCCATCAGTTCTCTTTTTCACTAGTTTTGGGGCTTTGGTGTTTTGGTTTTTTTTTAATATTTTACTTCAGAGAGAGAGCATGCACAAGCAGCAGGAGGGGAAAAAGAGGAGGGAGGGAGGGACAAGCAGACTCCCTGCTGAGGAGGGAGCCTGATGCAGGAGGCTCAATTCCAGGACCCTGAGATCACAAGGTAAGCTGAAGTCAGACACTTAATAAGCTGAGCCGCCCAGGGACCCTATTTTTCACTAATTTTAAAGAAGATGTTTCTTTATAACAAATTCTATGTTATTTGAATGGTTTCAAAGGTTGAGGTAATTGTAATGGCTTTTGACCAAGGGTCATTTTTAGACACTATTTATCTTTTTTTTTCTTTTAAGATTTTTTTAAATTTATTTGATAGAGATCACAAGTAGGCAGAGAGGCAAGCAGAGAGAGGGGGAGGCAGGCTCCCTGCTAAGCAGGGAGCCTGATGCTGGGCTTGATCCCAGGATCCTGGGATCATGACCTGAGCTGAAGGCAGAGGCTTAACCCACTGAGCCACCCATGGGCCCCAGGTACTACTGATTTTAAATTAAATACTGAATAATGAAGCAGTTTCCCCCTTAAGTACAGACAGAAAACAGCAAAGTCATCACACTGTCTAGAGTAATCCCAGTAATAAAGTTAAAACAAAGCTAGTTTTCTGGCTTTCGTTGTAAGAATTGGGCTTGAGGTTGTGAGGAATCCTAGTTGGAAAATTCCAGGGTTTGTTTCTGAGCCACAGTAGTAGCTCCATTCGAAAGAGAGAGGTGAGGTGACATACTGGAAGAGTGCCTTCATTAAAGGATTGGCCAGAGATCACTATACCTCAGTCACGTTTAGTAAACAGCTTTTCTGCATGGTTGCCATTAACGTAGATAAACTTCGGGGTTAATGGTTTTTTTAACAGTTAAAAACTTCTAAGGCACCTGTTGTTTGAAGCTCTTGATGAGTGTAAAAACAATTCAGTTCAGAAATCAAATTCTGAACCTTGAATGAGAGCAATCTCTGCCACTGCAGACGAGTCTGTGTTTTGTATACAGCAGTTTGTAGAAGACATTCATTATATAGTTCTCTCACTAAAGTACTTGGCATTTGGTCATTTTTATGTATGAATCATGGCCTTTCAGAAGGGCTCGACAACATTTGTACATAGCCCACATTTCTTTTCACAGTACTTTTTTGAGGTATAATTTATATACAGTAATATAAAATGCACAGATTTAAAATGGAGAGTTTGGGAGTGCCTGGGTGGCTCAGTTGAGTGTCTGACTCTGGATTTTGGCTTAGGTCGTGATCTCGGGGTCCTTGGATCAAGCCCCTTGTCAGACTCCCCGCTCAGCAGGAGTCTGCTTATCCCCCTCTCTCTCTGCCGTTCCCCCTGCTCAGGCTCTCTCTCGCTCTCTCCCTCACTCTCACTGAAATAAATCTTTAAAATAAAATGGAGAGTTTGATGTTTTGAGAAGATATATCATTGTTAACTACACCTTAATCAAGATATAGAACATTTTCTTCAGTATAAGGAGTCACCATTTTGAATTCTGTGATCAAAGATTACCTATTTTAGAACTTTATATGAGGGAATCCTGTAATATGTACTCTTTCACACAGGATTGTTTTTAGTTATGATTATGCATGAGTTCAGCTGTTGTCCTAAGATACTATATGTAACATATTTTGGAGATAACAAGTAATACGGTTAAGAAAAGTCATTTATGAGCTTTCAAGTTCTAATCATTTCATTACTAGTTATTATGACACATAAATTAGTCTTTTATATATATTTTTTTAAAGATTTTATTTGAGAGAGAGGCAGTGAGAGACCATGAGCGAGGAAAAGGTCAGAGGGAGAAGCAGACTCCCCGTGGAGCTGGGAGCCTGATGCAGGACTCAATCCTGGGTCTCCGGGATCATGACCTGAGCCGAAGGCAGTCGTCCAACCAACTGAGCCACCCAGGCGTCCCAGTCTTTTATATTTTAAAATGGCACATAATTTGGAATTTATATTTCACTTCATTCATGTCCATTGAGGGATTTTATTTGGATGTATATATTACATCCCTAGAAAAAGAATCCCAGGATTTTCCCTCCTGTGTGTTTTCATCTTGCTTTTTTTTTTTTTTTAAGACTTTATTTATTTGAGAGAGAATGAGTGAGAGAGAGCATGAGAGAGGAGAAAGTCAGAGGGAGAAGCGGACTCCCCAAGGAGCTGGGAGCCTGATGTGGGACTCGATCCTGGAAGTCCAGGATCATGACCTGAGCCGAAGGCAGTCGCCCAACCAACTGAGCCACCCAGGCGCCCTCATCTTGCTTCTTGATAGTCCATGATGCCAGCTGAATTTGAGGACGATGAAACCAAACTGATGGGACAGAACATTATTCTGCCTTTCTTCTAGATCTTTCAGTTGTACATCAAATCTGGGGCTGATCACACGTTTAATCTTCCCATAAGGTTTACAGCAATTTTCCTAGCTCTGTGATCATCAGTGATTTCTATCACCAATGTAACCATGCTTTGTCATCACAGTTAGAATGAATGATGACTCTGGAACATGGCCTAGTAAGAACTCAGCATTGTTAATGCTCTTGAGAGCATCAGCCAGGGCATTCACAGGCACCACTGTGGCAGCCTGGAAGGATGGCAGAAAGCCATATTTCACTAAATAAAACCAGATCTTGGTTTCCAGGCAGAAGACAGATGTGAAACATTGTAGTCTTTGTGTTTAGATATAAGACTTCTTGCTAAGAGTAAGTAAAATCTTACTTTATGGAATTTGTTTTCAGTAGACTCCTTCGGCTTATTAGTTTGGGTTTTTTTGTAAAGGAAACTAGAAACTGCACATGAAAGATTATTGGGTGTACTAGGCTTAGCTTACTTCATTTGATCTTTATAGCACCAAGTTAGATATTATTCCCATTTTACAGACAAGAAAAAGACTCAAAGAGGTGAAATGGCTTTTCCTTGGATACAGAGTAAGTGATGGCACTCTGTATGATTTCAGAACTCTCCCTCCAGCTCTCAGCCCCTCTGCAGCTGCTTCCAAGCTCCATGGTATCTGCATAATTTAGGATTTGGGCAAGTACCTAAGAAGAATTTTTAAACAGATTTCTGGAGCTCCTCATTTTCAAATCCCTGCTTTCTAGACCCTACCTCTTTAGATTCTATGTCCCTTATTCCAAGACCCAAACTCTTTTTCCACATATGAAGAACAATGCCTGTTCAAGCTCTGCCTTGGAAATTGTGTCCTCCCAAAATGGGGTGAGTGGAAAACTCACCTTAAGTGTTTGCTTTTTTTCATGGATCTCTGCCCTGTGCTATCTGTTGCCCAATGCCCACTTTCATAATCTATGGAAGGAAAACAAGTATACCACTACCTGTTCCTCCTGTTATTTTAATTATTTATCTCTACACCCAGTGTGGGGCTGAAACTCAACGACCCTGAGGTCGAGAGTCACACAGTCTTCAGACTAAGCCAGTCAGGCACGCCAGTTCCATTTTTTTTTTTTTTTTTGAAGATTTTATTTATTTATTTGACAGAGATCACAAGTAGGCAGAGAGAGAGGAGGAAAGCAGGCTCCCTGCCTAGCAGAGAGCCCAATGCGGGGCTTGATTCCAGGACCCTGGGATTATGACCTGAGCTGAAGGCAGAGGATTTAACCCACGGAACCACCCAGGCGCCTCACTTCCTCCTATTTTTAAACAAACATTTCATCATATTTTTCTTGGAGACTTGACTCAGTGACACAATTCTTTGCAGCACCTTTCCCATTCTTTAACAATTTTCAGTTATTCTGTGTTTTTAACCGACTGAGCCACCCAAGGCACCCCCTATCCCATGTTTTTAAAAGATAACTCTATTGTGATGGTTAAAACAAAATATATGAAACAATATTATAATCTCTTTCTCTCAAGTACCTAAAAGTAATATGTCACACTTGGGGCCAGTGATAAATGTTTCTACATGGCAATAGGACATCTGTTTTGGGCTTTCTTGTTTAACATAGTTCCATAGAATTATTTCTGTGTATTGATAATAAATAAAATCTTAAAAAAAAAAGCATGAGGATACTTGTATTCAGTTTATTTTCTTAATTACTTTAAGATGTTACTTATTTAAAATCTTTTTAAAAAAAGCATGAGGGTACTTGTATTCAGTTTATTCTTTTAATTACTTTTTAAAGATTTTATTTATTTATTTGACAGACAAAGATCACAAGTAAGCAGAGAGGCAGGCAGAGAGAGAGAGGAGGAAGCAGGCTCCCCACCGAGCAGAAAGCCCAATGCAGGGCTCGATCCCAGGACCCTGAGATCATGACCCGAGCTGAAGGCAGAGGCTTTAACCCACTGAGCCACCCAGTTGTCCCAATTCTTTATTTTTTTAAACAACTACATTGTTGGAGCGCCTGGGTATCTCAGTCAGGCCTCCAACTCTTGATCTCAGCTCAGGTCATGATCTCGAGGTCGTGGGGACAAGCTCCGTGCTCAGCATGGAATCTGCTTATCCCTCTCTTTCTGCTCTTCCTCCTGTTCAGCACTCTCTCTCTCTCTCTCTAAAATAAAAAACTGCATTGTTGCTTGTTATGTAGAACAATCTGATAAGAAGATATATGTAAATGAAAAAAGATGCAGAAATGTATTGTGTTACCTGCCATTGATGTAAATACACACAGACATGTCTGTGCATTGATGGTCACCTCAGGGTGATATACTCAGGTCATCTCTGGAGAAAGATTAGAAGGTAGGCATGTGAGGGGCACTTCACAGCATACCCTTTGATGTTTTGTGTTCGGGTGCATGTGTGCTGTGTATGTTCACTGACAGTAAAGATAATATATAATTGAAATAAATCTGGTAAGATATTTCTATCTTATTACGCCTTTCAACTTATAAAATTTTTCGTTTTTGTAGGTAATCCTTACAGTGTTCTCTTAATAGGTAAGTGCTTTTTTCCCTCAACATATTTTGGAGACTATTCCATACCAGTATATAAAACTGCCTTGGGGCACCTGGGTGGCTCAGTGGGTTAAGGCCTCTGCCTTCGGCTCAGGTCATGATCCCAGGGTCCTGGCATCAAGCCCCGCATCGGGCTCTCTGCTCAGCGGGGAGCCTGCTTCCTCCTCTCTCTCTGCCTGCTCTCTGCCTACTTGTGATCTCTTGTCTGTCAAATAAATAAAATCTTAAAAAAAAAAAACCTGCCTTGTTTTTTAAAGTTGCATGATATTTTAATGTAGAGATGTGTCTCATACTTAAGCTCTTATGGATGGAATTTTAGGCTTTCCTAATTGTTTGCTATTTAATGCTACAGTCAGTACTCTTTTACATAATTTTTGTAGATTTATTAATACATTTTTAGAATAGAATCTAGAATTCTAATCTAGATTTGGATTCTAGAATTAGAACTGCTAGGTTGAAGAGAATATGCATCTACAATTTTAATAATTTCTTGCCATGTTGCTCTTTGTAGAGACTGTCTTAATATTCTCACCAACATTGAGAGTTCCTATTTCCCCCAATCTGTTCAATAATCTATGAAACCTTTGGATTCTTGTCAGTCTAATAGTTGGAAATGGTTATCTCATAATTTTTATTATTGTAAAGTCCAGCATCCTTTCATGTGTTTAAGAGCTATATGTCTCGGGGCGCCTGGGTGGCTCGGTTGGTTAAGCCGCTGCCTTCGGCTCGGGTTGTGATCTCAGGGTCCTGGGATCGAGCCCCGCATTGGGCTCTCTGCTCAGCGGGGAGCCTGCTTCCCTCTCTCTCTGCCTACTTGTGATCTCTGTCAAATAAAATCTTTAAAAAAAAAAAAAAGAGCTATATGTCTCATCTTTGCTGAAAACTTTATCAAGTGAATTTTGGTGCATAAGCCATAAAAGCTGAATACTGTCTGGTGGCAGGGAAAAAAGATGAATACTGTCTTTTTTTTTTTTAGCAAGTGGGATGGTTCATGTTTTTGCCACAAGCTATTATGATGAAATCCTTCCTGTTGGAGGACTTGAAAGACACTGCTGTATTTCCTTTTTTGTCCTCAGAAATATATCAGTTCTTCAATTGGAGAAAATGCACCTAAGTAGCATATGCCATTTGAAGACTCATCATCTGAGACTTGGCTTATAGGATCAAGTTCACCACCACTGTTAGCCTACAGTAGGGATCACAAATATTTTCTCAAGGACAGCTGACTCAGTTGGAAGAGCACGTGACTCTTAGGGTCATGAGTTAGAGCCCCACAATGGGTGTAGAGATTACTTTAAAAATAAGAAAACAAGGGGCGCCTGGGTGGCTCAGTAGGTTAAAGCCTCTGCTTTCGGCTCAGGTGATGATCCCAGGGTCCTGGGATCGAGCCCCGCATCGGGCTCTCTGCTCAGCAGGGAGCCTGCTTCCTCCTCTCTCCCTGCCTGCCTCTCTTGCCTACTTGTGGTCTCTGTCAAATAAATAAATAAAATCTTTAAAAAAAAAAAAATAAGACTAAGAAGTAATACAAAAATTTTTTCCGGGGCACCTGGGTGGCTCAGTTGGTTGGGCAACTGCCTCTGGCTAGGTCGATACCAGGGTCCTGGGATCAAGCCCCACATTGGACTCCCTGCTCAGCGGGAAGGCTTGCTGCTTCTCCTTCTTCCTCTCCTCCTGCCTGCCACTCTCTCTGCTTGTGCTCTATCAAATGAAATCCAAAATCTTAAAAAACGGTAACTTTCTGAAAGAAAATCCAGTACTTTGGACAAGAGAATAAGAAAACCGAAGCGTGCTGTAATAGTGATAATCTCACTGTTGATGATTTATTTCATCATCATTTTAGGTGATTCTGTCCTTCCATGTCATTTCAATTTTTTTTTTTTTTAAGCATAGCTGCAGGTAATTGGTGAGTGTATTGTCAATTGTTTACCCCAAAATTTAGCACTTCAAAACAGCACGTTTATTATTTCTAGTTTCTGTTGGTCAGGAATCCAGGAGCAGCTTATTAGCTGGGTAGTTCCCGTGAGATTATAGTCCTCTCGGGTTTTCACTGGGACTGGAGGATCTGCTTCCAGGCTCACCCACTGCTTTTTGTTGGAGACCTGAGGGCCTTGCTT
>PISX010033551.1:0-14962 GCA_004024625.1 Mellivora capensis | reverse complement strand
AAGAGTCTGGAAGTTTTCCTTCTGCTTCAATTTTTTGAAACAGCTTCAGGAGAATAGGTGTTATTTCTTCTTTGAAAGTTTGGTAGAATTCCCCAGGGAATCCATCAGGTCCTGGGCTCTTGTTTTTTGGGAGGTTTTTGATCACTGCTTCAATCTCGTTACTAGATATCAGTCTATTCAGGTTGTCAATTTCTTCCTGGTTCTATTTTGGTAGTTTATAGTTTTCCAGGAATGCATCCATTTCATCTAGATTGCTTAGCTTATTGCCATATAACTGTTGGTAATGACTTCTGATGATTGTTTCTACTTCCTTGTTGTTAGTTGTGATCTCTCCCTTTCATTCATAATTTTATTAATTTGAGCTTTCTCTCTTTTCTTTTGGATTAGTGTGGCCAACGGTTTATCGATCTTATTGATTCTTTCAAAAAACCAGCTTCTAGTTTCATTGATACGTTCTAGTGTATCTCTAGTTTCTACCTCATTCATCTCTGCTCTAATCTTGATTATTTCCCTTCATATGTGTGGAGTTGGTTTGATTTGTTGTTGATTCTCCAGGTCTTTAAGGTGTAGAGACAGCTGTTGTATTCTGCATTTTTCAATTTTTTTGAGGGAGGCTTGGATGGCTATATATTTCCCCCTTAGGACCGCCTTTGCTGTATCCCATATGTTTTGGAATGAAGTGTCTTCATTCTCATTGGTTTCCATGAATTGTTTAAGTTCTTCTTTGATCTCTTGGTTGATCCAAGCATTCTTAAGCAAGGTGGTCTTTAGCTTCCAGGTGTTTGAGTTCCTTCCAAACTTTTTCTTGTGATTGAGCTCCAGTTTCAAAGCATTGTGATCTGAGAATATGCAGGGAATAATCTCAGTCTTTTGGTATCGGTTGAGTCCTGATTTGTGATCCAGTATGTGGTCTATTCTGGAGAAGGTTCCATGTGCACTTGAGAAGAATGAGTATTCTGTTGTTTTAGGGTGGAATGTTCTGTATATATCTATGAGGTCCATCTGGTCCAATGTGTCACTCAATGCTTTTGTTTCTTTATTGATTTTCTGCATGTATGATCTGTCTATTACTGAGAGAGGCGTGTTAAGATGTCCTACTATCAATGTATTCATATCGATATGACTCTTTATCTTGATTAATAGTTTTCTTATGTAATTGGCTGCTCCCATATTGGGGGCATAGATATTTACAATTGTTAGATCTTCTTGGTGGATAGTCCCTTTAAGATCTTCTTGGTGGATAGTCCCTTTAAGAATGTAGTGTCCTTCTGTATCTCTGACTACAGTCTTTCGTTTAAAATCTAATTTATCTGATATGAGAATTGCTACCCCGGCCTTCTTTTGAGGCCCACTGGCATGAAAGATGCTTCTCCATCCCTTCACTTTCAGTCTCGGTGTATCCTTAGGTTCAAAATGGGTCTCTTGTAGACAACATATGGATGGGTCCTGTCGTTTTATCCAATCTGCAACCCTGTGTCATTGTCATATGCAGAACTTAATCCCAGGACCCTGAGATCATGACCTGAGCTGAAGGCAGACACTTAACCATCTGAGCCAGGCAGGCACCCTTCTGCTCTAATCTTTATTACTTCTTTCCTTCTCTTGGTTTTAGGTTTCTTTTGTTTTATTTTGCTTTGCTTTGCTTGTTCTGGCTCCTTTAGCTATAAAGCTAGGTTTTTAATTTGAGATTTTTCTTGGTTCTTAAGATAAGCATGTATTGCTATAAACTTCCCTCGCAGAACCACTTTTGGTGTGTCCCAAAGTTTTTGAACTATTATGTTTTCATTTTCATTTCTTTCCATGTACTTTTTGATTTCCTTTTTTGATTTCTTAGTTGAAACATTCATTGTTTACTGGTATGTTAGTTAATCCATGTATTTGGGGTTTTTTCCCAGATTTTTTCATGTGGTTGATTTCTAGTTTCATACTGTTGTGGTCAAGAAAAAAAAAAAGCATGGTATGAATTTGATCTTTTTAAATTTTATGTAATTTTTTAAACGATTTTATTTATTTATTTGACAGAGAGCACAAGTAGGCAGAGAGGCAGGCAGAGAGAGAGGAGGAAGCAGGCTCCCTGCTGAGCAGGGAGCTCGGATGTGGAGCTCCATCCCAGGACTCTGGGATCATGACCTGAGCCGAAGACAGAGGATTTAACCCACTGAGCCACCCAGGTGCCCCTGATCTTTTTGAATTTGTTGGGACTTGTTTTGTGGTTTAATAGGTGATCTATTTTGGAGAATGTTTCCTGTGCATTTGAAAAGAATGTGTTTTCTGCTTTTTAGGATGGAATGTTCTTAATATATCTATTAAATACATCTGGTCCAATGTGTCATTCAAAACCAGTTTCCTTGTCGATTTTTTTAAAAGATATTCTTTATTTATTTGAGAGAGAGTAAGTGAGAGAGAGCATGAGAGGGGATCAAGTCCGAGGGAGAAGCGGATTCCCCATGGAGCTGGGATCCCAACATGGGACTCGATTCCAGGACTCCAGGATCATGTCCTGGGCCGAAGGAAGTTGCTTAACCAACTGAGCCACCCAGGTGCCCAAAACCACTGTTCTCTGGTTTGTTTTCTGTTTGGACGATTTGTTCATTGATGTAAGTGGGGGTGTTAAAGTCCCTTACTGTTACTGTATTGCTATCAATTAGTTTATGTTTGTATTAACTGTTTTATGTATTTAGATGAGCCCTTGTTGGGTGCATATACATTTACAATTGCTATATCTTCTTGTTGGATTGTCACTTTTATTATTATATAGTGTCCTTCTTTGTTTCTTTTAACAGACATTGTTTAAAAGTCTGTTTTGTCTAATATAAGTATTGTTACTCCAACTTTCTTTTGACATCCATTTGCATGATAAACATTTCTCTGTCCCCTCACTTTCAATCTGCAGGTGTCTTTGGGTCTGAAATGAGTCTCTTGTAGGTAGCATTTAAATGTTTTTTATTTTTTAACCGCTCTGTCAACCTATGTGTTTTGATTGGAGAATTTATTTACATTCAGGTAATTATTGATATGCATTTGTTGCCATTTTGTTACTTCTTTTGTGGTTGTTCTCATTTTTCTCTGGTCCTTTCTTCCCTTTCTCATTTTCATTTTTTTTGGTGGTTTTCTTCAGTAATATACTTGGATTTCTTACTCCTTATTTTTTACGTATCTATTACTGTTTTTTTTTTTTTTTTGGATTTGTGGTTACCGTTCGGTTTCTATATAACATCTTCTGCACATAGCAGTCTATATTAAGGTGATGGTCACTTGATATTGAACTGATTCTTTACTCCCTTCTCCACATTTCAGATATTTGATATCATAATTTGCATCCTTTAATTTTGTGCTTCTCTTGACTGATTTTTACAAAAGTATTTAATTTTCTTTTTTGCATTTGTGCTTCTTATTTTTTTCACTTGTGATTTTTGGTGTCCATCCCCAGAGTGCCTCTTGACATTACTTACAGAACTGGTTTAGTGATCCTGAATTCTTTCAACTTTTGTTAGTCTAGGAAACTCTTTACCTTGCCTTCTATTCTGAATGATAGTCTTGCTGGATAGATTATTCCTGGCTGCAGATTTTTCCCTTTCAGCACTTTGAATATATCATGCCACTCGCTTCTGGTCTGCAAAGTTTTTGTTGAAAAATCAGCTGACAGACTTATAGGTTTTCTTTTGTATGTGTCTTCTCACCTCTTGCAACCTTTAAAATTCTTTATCACTATTTTTTTTTTTACTGTTTTAATTACTATGTGTCTTGGTGTGGACCTCCTTGGGTTGAATTTGTTGGGGGATCTCTGTGTCTTCTGAATCTCGTTCTCTGTTTCCCTCCCCAGATTCAGTGTGTTTGCAGCTATTATTTCTCCAAACACATTTTCTACCCCCTTTTGTCTCTTTTCTCCTTCTGGAATCCCTATGATGTA
The DNA here is from genome assembly GCA_004024625.1 of Mellivora capensis. Classification (NCBI taxonomy): domain Eukaryota; kingdom Metazoa; phylum Chordata; class Mammalia; order Carnivora; family Mustelidae; genus Mellivora; species Mellivora capensis. The sequence continues at coordinate 11,052 of PISX010033551.1, read as the reverse complement.
AATGTTACTACACCTGATGGAGTCACTGAGTTCTTTAACTCTAAACTCATTATTCAGTATTTGTTTATCTCTCACCTATTCAGCTTGATTGCTTTCCATTACTCTACCCTCCAGGTCACTGTTATGTTCTTCTGCTCCCTGTAGCCTACTATTTATACTATATACCATATTTTAAATTTCATTTACTGAGCTCATCTCTGATATGTGATTTTTATCTCTTTGACAAGAGTCTCACTGATGTCCTCCATCCTTTTCTGAAGTCCAATAAGTGTCTTTATAATCATTACTTTAAATACTATATCAGGTATATTACTTATTTCTGTTTTGCTCAGATCTCCTGCTTTGATTTTATCCTGTTTTCTCATTTGGCACATATTTCTCTCTCTCCTAATTTTTTCTATCTCTTTGTATCTGTTTCTTTGTGTTAGGAAATTCAGGTATGCCCTCTATTCTTGAAAGTAGTAACTTCATTTATTTTTTAAGATTTTTAAAATTTATTTGACAGAGAGAGAGATCACAGCAGGCAGAGAGGCAGGCAGAGGGAGAGGGGGGAGCAGGCTCCCCACCAAGCAGAGAGCCCAATGCAGGGCTTAATCTCAGGACCCCAAGACCATGACCCGAGCTGAAGGCAGAGGCTCAACCCACTGAGCCACCCAGGTGCCCTGAAAGTAGTGACTTTATGAAGAAGAGTTTCCATAGTGCCCTGCAGTGCAGTGTCCCCTATTCACCAGAACCTGGCACTTCAGGGGAGTGTGTTATTTATGTCCTACTATTGTGTCTGAGTTGATTTTCCTTTCAGTCCAGTCATCTGCACTGTGTCTCTGCCTGTTGTTGGCGGTGCTTGTTCTCTGTGATGTTAGTAAGATCCAGGCAGGCAGGTTCTGTGGGGGGTGTGACTGCAGAAGGGCTCAGGGTGAGGCAGGCAGTATTAACAAAATTTGTACTGAGCCACTGGTCCTAGGCCCAATCCTCCAAAACATAGAAGCAGCCAGGGGCACAGCATATGGCAGTGGTGGTGGCCATGGGCATATGGCTGTGTTCGTGGTGGCTGGGCCTGGGTGTGACCTTTGTGTGGATGGTGGCTAGGTGAGGCTCCCAAAGTATTAACAAAATCTGCATGGAGCCCAGGGTCCAGGCCAGCAGGTTAGAGTAAGCCAGTCATCAGGAGAATGCATGAGCCAGGTGCACTACTAGCAGGTTAGGGAGAAATTGTCTATTCAGTGCTGCCTCCTGCAAGTGACTCTATTTATGCTGGGGAGCAGGGGAGGAAAATGGTCCCTACCAACTTCTTTGTTCCCAGAGAAATGTCCCCTGAAATGATCTGAAATCAGTATAAACAGATCTCCCTCCCATTGTGCAGCCTCTTGCTTCTATGTTGCCTTTTCGCAGGCTGTTGTCTCTTTAAGGGCAGGGACCTGGCTCACTTGCCCTCCTGGCTTAACCAGTGCTAAGTCAGCTGACTTAAACATCCAGGTTCCAAATTCATGGAATTTAGCCCCTCTGGTTTTCAAGTCCAGATACTTTGGGGACTTGTTTTCCTCATTTCTGTTCCCTTGTGTATTCCCCTCTTTGGGCCTGCAACTCCCTCCCTCCTGTGGGCAACTCCTGGTTTTTGCCTTTCCTTACCTCTGCCAAGTGGCTTCTTCTCTACATTGAGTTGTGGAGTTTGTTCTGCCCGTCTTTGGTTCTCTCCCTAGTTTATATACTTGGATGTAAGTGATATCTAGTTGTAAATGTGGGATGACATGAGCTTAGGGTCCTCCTACTCTATTGTCTTTTCAAGCCTCTCTCCCAGTTATCTCTTTCATGTATTTTTAAATAGTAATATCTAAGTTAGCTATAGCCAACAGAAGTGATTATCGTAAGTAGTGGAAGTCAAATGTTAAGACATGGAATCTTTGCCAATCCTTTGTGCTGCAACTCTCCAAGTGTTAAGTAAATGAATGATAATATCATGTTAATATAATCTTATTGGTCCATATAAACAGAATATAGTTTTTCGATGACCCCTGCCATTATTCTTTTGCATTTTTCAGGCAACATGCCACAATTATGGTATGTGCTTAATCATTATTTGTTGTATGAATGAGGTTATATAGAGCAGACATATTTTTTTTAGTTCCTTTTATGACCTTTTTATGTGGCTGGGATGTGATCTACCATCATAGAACAGAGCCAAGGTTACTGTTATAGGAAACCAAATCTAGAATCCTGGACCAATTAAGAATATGCTCTATTCTGCCATGGTGGTCAGCCAGAAATAAAATATACAATGTTGACAGAAATTAGTATATGTTATATTATCTCAAATTTTCAGTTGAGAGACATAGTCAGCATTGGACTATGGAAAATTCTGTAGTTAATGTCTAGCTTGCTAATTTCCTAATTACTAGACATTTAACAATTTTTACAAAAATTTTCTTTTGGAGTCCTAAGGGATCTTCTCTAGTATTATTACCTAGGACCGTAACTAGTATATCTGGTAAAGTGATATCAGAAGTCACTGCTACTGCAAATCAAAATAAATCATGGAAAGAGGAGACACTTCCTAAACAGTTATAAGTCTTTCTCACTTTTCTGAATTAAGAAGCAGCTTGCTTTATCTTGTATAGAATTCAGTCCAAACTCTTAATATCCAGGTTTCTATTAATTGTTTCTAAGCAACACTTTAAGAGAGTTTACTGTTCAAGCAATTTTTAGCGGCTGACTCAGCTCAACTGGGCATACTCATTTGTAAATCCTGGTGTTTAAATTCTTACCTTGCAAATACAGTTAGACTGCTCCAGAGGGTAATTAGGCATTTCCTCTGGGTGCAATGAGATAACCTATTCCAGGTCTGGGAACTGGGGAGGCTTGTATTTGCCTGGTCTACATTGTGAAATTACTTTTCCTAATCCTGCCTGTTAGTGACTTGGCTTGGCAGAGTCCTCACTTTAAAACCCACAGCCAATTTGGGAACTTCCCTAAGATTAAAAAAAAATTGTGAGCAATAATCAAATGAAAGAGTTTCTAGTGTCATTTCACCCAGGATGGCATCTGACCTAAGGGATTTTTTTTTGCAATGAGTTAGTTTGCTCCTCTTGAATATTACAACATCAGAAATCTAATGAGAAATTTATAGTTTTTCTGATATCTGAAGAAAGTGAGAGGGCTTGAGATTTTTATACTCCTCTTCTCCTCTTTTCTTTCTTTCCATAAACTAGAAAACAGGTACTTATTTTTATCAGGGACAGTTGCTTGTTTTGCTTTAGCAGATATCCTGGCTCTTTCCTATATAATAATAGTAACAAAGAACATTTTAGACCCCGGAGGTAGAAAAAATAAAGGGTATCAATCTCATTCTCTTTCACTGCCATTTCAATATTCTATATTAAATTACACAGCTGACACATTTTTAAAAAATTTTCTATGACTCGCTTCAAACACACTGAAAACATTTGCACTCTTGCTGACAGTTCCAGAACATTTGACATAAAGAGCAGAGAAAGCTTTCTATGTGATTTAGAGGATCTACATCTACTCTCAGGGTTCAGGATGTCAGATGACAGAATCTTGTTTACTAATACAAAGCTGAAAGATTATTGGGGAAAGAGCTTAGAATGGAGAAATAAGGTGATGTAGACCCAGATGAGGGAAAAAGTTATTTATATCATCATCTTAAAGTCCAGAAAGAGTTTCTTTAAAAAGAAGCCAAGATGATAAGCAAACATTGAAGGTTACAAATAACACAGAAGAGCAGTGGTTTCCCATATATTTTCAATTATATCACTCTAAAATGTGAAGCCAGATTCTGTTCATAGATAAAGTGACCAAATTCTCAGTTAACCCAAAGGCAGTTTTCATTCTCTATCAGTCAGTCTGCAGGATTCCATTTTTCATTTAAAAAAGCATTTATTCAAGCCATGTGACTGTGCATATCTAGACAAATGTTCCCATTTCTTTTCTGTTTTCCATTGCTTTGTCAGAACTTCTCTCTCTTCCTTCTGTTGTTTGAGTCTTGGTGGGGTTTTTGGCAAATACTTTTGTTGAAGTAGAACCTATACTCAAAAAAAGTACACTAACCTTAAAGGAACAGGTAGATAAACAGGTAGATAGATATAAGCATTGATGAATATAGCTATGACCCCAAAGGAGATATAGAAATATTACTAGCATCCCAGAAGGCTCTACTGTGCCCCCCCTTCCAGTCAATATCCCTTCAAAGTAGCCAATATCTTGACTTCTATTACCAAGATTAATTTTAACTAATTTGAATGTAATATAATCATACAAGTTGCACACTTTTTTATCTTGTTTCTTTTGCTCTGTATTTTATGCCTGTTAGATTTATCCATGTTGTTGTATATAAGTAGTTTATTATTTTTCACTGTTGTATAGTATTCCATTGGGTTAACTGTCACTTATTTAGTATTTGTTAAGCCAAGTCTTGGCTATTATTAATAAAGATGTTATTGGCATTTATGTTCCTAACTCTTGATGCAGGCATGGGCTTATTTCTCCCGACTAGCATAATACTACTGGGTCATTGTACACATGTATGAATGACATTCAAAAATTGTTCCAAACAGCTTTTCTATATTGTTTATGCCAATTTACATTTCAACTGGCAGTATATGAAAGTTCAAGCTGTTCAACATTTTTGCAAATACTTGGTGTTATCAGTCTTTCAAATTTTATCTATCCTGATTTATTGTGGTTTTAATTTTCATTTCTTCAATAACTACTAATATTGAACATCTTTTAATACACTTATTGATGACTTAAAATCATTTTTGTAACGTGTCTGCTCAAATTTTTGACCTAACTTTTAAAAGTTGAGTTTTCTCCCTTTTTCTTACTGATATGAAAGAATTCCTTATGTGTTCTTTACATATAATGCTAAAAGTCCTTCATCAGATATATGCATTACAATATCATTTCCTACTCAGTGGCTTGTCTTTATACTTACTTAATATTGTTTTCTGATAAATATAAGTCTTAAAATTTAATGAAATATAATTTTTGATATTTCCTCTTATGATTAGTTCTTTTTGTGTCCTGCTTAAGCAATCATTCACCTAACCAAGGTCATAAAAATATTCACCTGCAATTTATTGTCTTCTAGAGTTCTATTTTTTGCAATTCAAATTTATTTAAAATACATTTGGAATTGATTTGTACATATAATGTGAGGTAGGGATCAAAACACATTTGTTTTCAGCATGGATAGCCAGTTGACCCAGATCCATTTATTGAAAAGACCATCCTTTCCTCTGCATTTCAGTGCCACCTTTGTCATAATTCTGGTGATCTTACATGTTTGAGTATAATTCTGTACTCTCTAATCTAGTGGTCTCTTTGCCTATCTTTTCACTGATACCTCACTGTTTTAATTTTCATAACTTTATAGCAAATACTATCATTACATTTCTTAGTGTAAAATATCACAATTTTTTTCTTTAAGATTTTCTTATTTATTCTTCGCCTATTTCACATTTAGTATGCTAGCTATTGCCACAAAATCCTTGTGTTTTTTTTTATTGTAAATTCTTTTTGCCTATAGATCAACTTTTGAAGAATATATTTTCAACATTGGGACTTCCAAATCATAAACATGGTATATCCCTTTTTTAACTTAGATCTGTAATTACTCTCATTAATGTTTTGTAGACTTCTATGCAGAGGTCTTTTTAAACATTTTTAAAAAATAAATGTGTGATGGGTTTTGCTGCTACTATAAGTCTTATTGTTTCTTAAAATTTCATTTTCTAATAATTTTTGCTAGTATATTAAAATAAAATTTCATTTTGTAGCTTCATTTTGTAATAAACAATCATGCTAAATTGATTCTTTTTTTTAAAGATTTTATTTATTTATTTGACAGAGAGAGATCACAAGTAGACAGAGAGGTAGGCAGAGAGAGAGGAGGAAGCAGGCTCCCTGCTGAGCAGAGAGCCCGATACTGCACTCGATCCCAGGACCCTGAGATCATGACCTGAGCCGAAGGCAGAGGCTTAACCCACTGAGCCACCCAGGCGCCCAAATTGATTCTTAATTCTAATATTTTATCTATACATCTAGAAAATAATCTATGTTATACAATCACGTTGCCTTCAAATAATAACAATGGTATTTATTCCTTTCTGACTTTTATATTTTTTATTTTCCTTGCTTTGTTTTACTGACCAAGACAGTGTTAAATTTATCAGCAAGTTTAGCAGATAATAAGGAAAGGAAAAGTGGAGATCTTTATATCATTCCCAATCACAGGGGAAATATTCCATATTTCACTATTAACAACATTTATTATAGTTTGTTGCAGCTGTCCTTTACTAGCTTAAGAATCTCCTCAATTCTTAATTTGCTAAGAATTATCATGAATCTGCATTGAACTTTTTTGGGCATCTATTCAAATCATAAAGGCTTTCTCCTTTAATATAAGTGTAAGCTGACTATATATACCTGGGATAAACCCACATATTTTATGATTTATTATCCTTTATACATATAAGAATGTGCTATTATTTTGTTTAAAAAGTTCTATTTATACTTATGATATAAATGCTTTCATTATTTTCTTGGAATGTTTTTTTATCAGGTTTTCATGTCAAGATAATGTTAACAACTATAAAAGAAATTGAGAAATGTTTCTTCTTTTTCAGTTTTCTGAGTTTGTGTAAGAGTGATATTATTTCTTCCTTAGATGCTTTAAATTTTGGAGGGGAAGGGGATGGGGGATTGGGTGAGTCTGGTGGTGGCTATTAAGGAGGACACATATTGCATGGAGCACTGGGTGTGGTGCATAAACAATGAATTTTGGAACACGTAAAAGAAAATTTAATTTAATTTAATTAAAAAAATATTTCCTACTTACTATCTGGACCTGATACTTTTTTTAAAAAAAGATTTTATTATTTACATGGGAAAGAAAGAATAAAAAATGATTCAGGGAAGGGGCAGAGAAGCAGACTCCCCACTGAGCAAGGAGCCTCACGAGGGACTCAGTCCCAGGACCTGGGGATCATGACCTGAGCTGAAGGCAAATGCTTAATTGACTGAGCCACCCAAGTACCACTAAAGTGCCATATTTTAAATCTATATTTTATTTTAAAACATGTTGCTTAATTTCCAAACATTTAGAGATATTCTAGTTTAATTCTACTGAATTAAAAAAGAACATGCTTATGATTTTAGTCCTTAAAAACTCATTAAGAGGGGCATCAGAGTGTCTCAGTCAGTTAAGCTCTGCCTTTGGCTCAGGTCATGATCCTGGTGTCCTGGGGTCGAATCCCACATTGGGCTCCCCATTCCTTGGGGGGCTTGTTTCTCCTGATTTCTCTGTCTGCCATTCCCCCTGCTTTTTCTGTCTTTCCTTCTGTCAAGTACATAAATAAAATATTTTAAAAAAAATGAAATTCATTAAGATTTCCCTTATGCCCCAGCATAAAATCTATTTTGGTAAATATTAATGTGCATTTGATAAAAGGTGATGCATTCTATAGTTGATATAGTTTACTGTATGTGTCAATTAATTCTAGCTATCATTTTTCACTCAGATGCTCTATATACCTACTGATTTTTTTTAATCATTACCAAGAGAAGTCTCTCAAAGCTTTAAATTATGATTATGGTTATACTTTTGTCAACTTTTGCTTTACATGTATTGAGGATATTAGGGTAATTAAATTTAAAATAGTTTCTTTTTTCTTCCTGCTAGATTGACTTCTTTTTCTATCATTATGAAATATCCCTTTATCTTTAGTAGTAATATAGTATAGAGTTGACTTGGTCTGATATTAGTATAACTATGCCGGCTTTCTTTTGGCTACTATTTACATAGTATATTTTTTCTGGACCTTTAGCTTCCATCTTTCTTCTATTTAAGTTTTATCTCTTGTAAATAGTTTTTTTTTTAATTTGGTTTGATCATCTTTATCATTTATTTGGAATAGTCTACTCATATTTAATGCAATTATGATGTATTTTGGTTTAAATCAACTCTCTACCTGTCCTATTCAGGTTTTTTTTTTAAATTTCTATGTTCTTCTTTTCTTTCTTTTTATTTTTTAAAAAAGATTTTTATTTATTTATTTGACAGACAGAGACCACAAGTAGGCAGAGAGGCAAGCAGAGAGAGAGAGGAGGAAGCAGGCTCTCTGCTGAGCAGAGATCCTAATGCAGGGTTCGATCCCAGGACTCTGGGATCACGACCCGAGCCAAAGGCAAAGGCTTTAACCCACTGAGCCACCTAGGCGCCCATTCTTTTCTTTCTTTTAAAACAAAAGAGTGTTTTTACTTATTATTTATTGATTCATTTTCTCCAACTCTTAAATTCTTTTATCTTGATAGTATTTTATGTGATTACCCTAGAAATTACATCATGTACTCTTGACCTATTATAGATTACTATAACACTATTACAACTTTCTAGACATTGCAAAGATCTTAAAATACTTTAACCCCTATTTCCTGTAATTTATGCTACTGTTGATATGCATTTTCTTCTATATATATTTTTAAACCTTACAATATGTTATTATTTTAAACAAGCAATATTATTTTATAATATTGCTTTATACTCCCTCTCATATTTACCTTTTCTTGTGTTCTTCATTCCTTCTGCCTTCCCATCCTTCCATCTAGGATTATTTTCCTACTGCCTAAATAACTCCCCTCATGTTTCTTTCAGAGTAGGTAAGAAGGTGCCAAATTCCTACATATTTTGCTTGTCAAAAATGTGTTTATTTCACCTCCTTTTTAAAAATAAACTCACTGAAATATAATTTGTCTTCATTTTTGGAGGATGTTTTCACTGAGTAAAGAATTCTAGATTAACTGCTATTTTCTTTCAGTACTTTAAAGGTGTCACTTAATGAATTTTCCATAATTAGTTCTCAAATAATTGTTTCTTAAATAAAAGTTTTATTTCTTTAACTAGCTTAAGAGAAAAACTAATCAACACTTTGAGATTTAAGAAAGACTTTTGTCTAAATTGAAAACACACTGTGGCTTTTCTGGGAGGAGTCAAGATGGTGGAGAAGGAGGGGAACCCTGAGAATGGCCTTGTCCCTCAAATACAGCTAGATCAACATCCAATCATTCTGAACAACTAGAAAATCAGTATAAGGATTAAGAAAACAATTTGCACAATTGGAGGGAGAGAATGTCACAGATGTGAGGTTCAGGGCTCTGAATTAGGGGAGAGATAAGCTTCAGTGCCACAAAGGGGAGGGACCCTTTTTCATGAATGAAATTGGGAAAAGGGAGAGAGTGGGAGAGAGAGCAGTGCTGTAGTGTCCCCACAAGATGCCTCAGTGTGGGGATGCCCTGGGTCACACTGGAAGAGATCACTCCCCTTCCTGGAGTACATTTGGAAGAGAGAATTTTGCCCCTCCAAGGACAAAGGCCCACTGGGGCCACTAAGTGCCTGTTCAACAGCAGGGGACAGAGGCATGCACAGAGGGTAAATTACCTGGTCAGCAGGTTTTGCTGTGCTTCAGCATAAACTCCAGGCACCTATGCAGGCAAACAACTGCATTTCTCAGACTGAACTGTGCTAGACATAGCCTTGCCAGGCTCTTTAAGATAGGGAGTTTTGAACACCAAACACCTGCCAGAGATAAAACAGGAGAACTGTGGTTCCAGGCATGCCTATTGCCTGGGCACAGACAGCTTGAGGGTAGGGATCTGATGAAATCCAGGGACATGGGAGGGGAGATTGTTTACTTTTCTCTGAGAGCCTCCTGAACAGGGACAGCCAAGAGTTCTCCTTCCTAGAGCCTATAGGGCAGGGTACGTCAACTTCCACCCCCCCACACACATACTAGCACAGTAGGACTTCAGAGAGAAATACAGCAACACACATCACATTAATAAAAGAGAAGATAAAAACCATAGGATCCTCTCAATAGATACAGAAAAAGCATTTGACAAAATGAAGCATCCTTTCTTGATAAAAACGCCCAAGAAAGTTGGGATAGAAGGAACATATTTCCACACCATAAAGGCCATATACAAAGACCCACAGCTAATACTATTCTCAGTGGGGAAAAATGAAAGCTTTTTTCCTTTTTTTTTTTTGGTGGGGGAGTAGTTCTCTCCTAAAGTCAGGAAAAGGACAGTAATGTCTGCTCTCACGATTACTACTCAACATGACACTGGAAGTCCTAGCCTCAGCATTCAAACAAGAAAAATAAATGGCATCCAAATCTGCAAGGAAGAAGTCAAACTTTCATTTTTCTCAGACAACATGATATTCTATGTAGAAACCTGAAAGACTCCACCAAAAGATTGCTAGAACTGATTCATGAATTCAGCAAAGTCTCAGGATACAAAACCAATGTACAGAAATCTGTTGCATTTCTATACACCAGTAATGAAGCAGTAGGAACAGATATCAAGGATTGATTCCATTTAGAATTGCACCTAAAAGCATAAGATACCTAGGAATAAACCTAACCAAAGACATAAAAGATCTGCATGGTGAAGACTATAGAACACTTATGAAAAAAATTGAAAATGACACAAAGAAATGGAAAAACATTCCATGCTTATGGACTGGAAGAACAAATAGTGTTAAAATGTCTATGCTACCAAAAGCAATTTATACATTCAGTGCAATCCTGGTCAAAATAACATCCATATTTTTCACAGAGTTGGAACAAATAATCCTAAAATTTGTATGGAACCAAAAAAGACCCTGAATAGCTAAACTAAGGTTGAAAAAGAAAGGCAAAGGAGGAAGCGTCACAAACCCAGACTTTGAGCTGTATTATAAAGCTGTAATCATCATGACAATATGGTACAAAAACAGACATATAGATCAATGGAAGAGAATAGAGAACTCAAAAATGGACCCACAACTATATCGTCAACTAATCTTCAGCAAAGCAGGAAATATCCAATGGAAAAAAGACAGTCTCTTCAATAAATGGTGCTGGGAAAATTGGACAGCTATATAGAGAAGAATGAAACTTGATCATTCTCTTACACCATACACAAAGATAAATTCTAAATGGATGAAAGACCTCAATGTGAGACAGGAGTCCATCAAAATCCTAGAGGAGAGCACAG
>PISX010033550.1:0-14914 GCA_004024625.1 Mellivora capensis | reverse complement strand
TTTTTTCAAAAAAATTTTAAGTATTTAAAAGATATTCCTTATTTTTGAGTTAAGATGTTTTCTTAAAGGCACATGGTCTAAAAATAATGTGAAAATTAATAGCATAAATTAATGTGGGCAATTTTAGTATTCAGAATTCCTTGAAAATACCAAGTTATTATTATATGAAGACACCAACCTTTTTAAAAACTTAAGGGAACAAATAAGTGGAAGTGGGAGAATAACAATTGCAGAAAAATCAAACCAGTGAAACATTCATTGTAATTGTTGAAATATTTTATATTGATACAAATTTACTGAAATATATTAATTTTCATGGCTCAGCCTTTCACACCTATGACTATTGCTCTATGTACTTGTAGCTCTGCTATATGAAGCATGTTAGTTTTGTCTATGTTCATCCCCTACTCCTCCCTCTCCTTCATTGTGAGCTACTTGAGGGCAGGGATTATGTATTTGTCATCTGGTAATACCATCACACACCAGGATGCAGTTCATAGTATCCATACTTTTAATGAAGGAATTGATTTTATAAATACTTAAATAGTACGTAGCTTGTGGCACATACTATTTTAAGCACCTTCTGTATTAATAAAATATGAACTTAATTCTATTCTCATACAACTGTGTTAGTTATCCATTGATGCATAACAAATGATCCCAAAATTTAGGAATTCGAAGCAACAAAAGATATTATCCAACACAGTTTCTTAACATGAGGAATTTGGGAGCAGCTTAGCTGGGTGGTTCTGGTTTTAGGATCTCTCATGAGGTTATAGTCAAAATGTTTGTTGGGGCTACAGTTATTTGAAGACCTGACCAGGACTAGAGGATCAGCTTCCAAGGTCATTCATTCCCATGCTTGATAAGTTAGTGCTGATTGTTGGCAGGATGCCTCAGTTCTTACCATAGTGTTGGAAAAGTTCAGGTGATTTCCTGTGCTTCTGACCAACTGGCTATAAATTGCAGGTTCCCATCACCCCTTCCTGAGTTCCACTAATTTCCTAAAGTTACTCACAAAACTCAGGAAAGCAGTTTATTTATCAGATTACCAATTTATTATGAAAGGACATAAGTTAGGAACAATCAGGTGGAAAAGATACAGGGCAAGAAATGTAGCAAGGGGTCCAGAGCTTCCAGGCCTTCTCTAGCACCACTCTCCCAACACTTCCACATGTTCCCCAAACTGGAAGATCTCTGGATTTTTGGATTTTTATGGAGGCTTTATTATGTAGGCAGGATTGATTAAATAATTGACCATTGGTGATCTATTCAACCTCCAGCATATCCCCTCCCTTCCCTGGAGGTCAGAGGGTGGGAAACCTGAAATTTCCAACCCTCTGATCAAGTTTGGTTCCCTTGGGAACCAGCTCCCATCCTTGGGAATGCCCCCAAAATCACTTGTTTAACATAAACTCAGATATGGTTGAAATAGACTTGTTATAAATAATTAAACATATCGTAGTCCCCTTGATCACTGAAACTAGGAACCCAGGACAAAACCCAAATATTATTTTAAAAATAACCCCCATTCCTCCAGTCATTTAGGAAATTCCATGTGTTTTGGGAGCTATGTGCCAGGAAAGGGGACAAAACCCAAATATATATTTCATATATTTATAAATCATAACATTCACAGTTGATTTAGGGGTGATCTTGGGGACTGATGACTACAACAGAGTATATGAAATAGGTGCTTCCTTCCTTTTTAGTTGGGGGAAGTGAGGCACAGAAAGATTAAATAATTTGGGTTATGATGAAGATTAAATGAGATACATACCCCCCCAGCTGTAAAACATTATATGGCACATATGAAGCAATAAATATTAGCTGTTATTTTCTCTGTAAGCCACAATAATTGCCTTTGGTACTTATTTTCAAATTTCAGTGGGTCTAGATGGCAAGTTGTAGCTTCAGTTTCCATTTTATGGAATCACATTTTGTGATATTTTTTGTGAATCCATTTTAACATAAGGAAAGCTGGTATGTGATGTATATTGGTTTCCTATTGCTGCTAGATGGATTACCACAAATTTAGTGGTTTAATGCAACACTGGTTTAGTATAGTACAATTCTGCAGGTGAGAAATTTGACACAATCTTATTGGACTAAAGTCAAGATGTTGGTAGTGGTATATTTGTTCTGGAGGCTATAGAGGAGAATACATTTTCTTGCCTTTTCCAGCTACTTGAGGCCACCCGAATTCCTTGGCTCATGGCCCCTGTCCTCCATCTTTGAAGTCTGTAGTGTAGGATCTTCCAATCTTTGTTTTTCTTATATCTTCCCAGCCTCTGCTTCTATGGTCATATCACTCACTCTCCTTTCTGACCTTTGTGCCTCCCTCTTAAAAGGACTGTTGTGATTAGATTGGGTCCATCTGGACAATTCAGGACACTCTCCCCATCTTAAGATTCTTAGTCACATCTCCAGAGTTTCCTTTGTCAGGTAAAATATCATTCACAGGTTCCAAGGATTAGGATATCAACATATTTGGGCGGCCATTATTCAACCTACTACATGATGAGTGCTAAGTTTTTATTTGAATCAAAGCTTTTATTATAGCCACTGAACTCTCCTACACTACAGAGTGCAAATTAAATCTATTTGCCTCTCTTTCTTGGGGATGATTTTATTTATTTATTTATTTATTTTTAAAATCTTTTTATTTATTTATTTATTTGAGAGAGAGAGATCACAAGAAGACAGAGAGGTAGGCAGAGAGAGAGAAGGAAGCAGGCTCCCTGCTGAGCAGAGAGCCCCATGCGGGACTCGATCCCAGGACCCTGAGATCATGACCTGAGCCGAAGGCAGCGGCTTAACCCACTGAGCCACCCAGGCGCCCTATTTATTTATTTTTTAAAAATATTTTATTTATTTATTTGAGAGAGAGGCAGTGAGAGAGAGCATGAGTGAGGAGAAGGTCAGAGGGAGAAGCAGACTCCCCGTGGAGCTGGGAGCCCGATCCCCGGACTCCGGGATCATGACCTGAGCTGAAGGCAGTCGTCCAACCAACTGAGCCACCCAGACGTCCCTCTTGGGGATGATTTTAAAGTTTTTTCTATTTTCTGAGAATGATCTAAGCTTCTTCTTGGTGAAGGATAGTGGGAGGCAAGCACAAGACACATTGGACCAAGTATCAGAGGCTGAATTCTTTTTTTTTTTTTTTTTTTAAAGATTTCATTTATTTGACAGACAGAAATCACAAATAGGCAGAGAGGCAGGCAGAGAGAGAGGAGAAAGCAGGCTCCCTGCTGAGCAGAGAACCCGATGTGGGGCTCCATCCCAGGATCCCGGGATCATGACCTGAGCCGAAGGCAGAGGCTTTAACCCACTGAGCCACCCAGGCGTCCCCAGAGGCTGAATTCTTGCACAAAACTCTTCCTCTTTCTAGCTGTGGTGCCTTGGGAAAACCATTTAGCATTTGAAAAAATTTTTAAAGTATGTGTTGAACAAAAATACTTGTCTGTGTAGCTTACAGGATTGCTATGTTCATCAGTTGAATAATACAAAAAGCCATGCCTTGTAAGAGGCAAGGAGCCAAACAGATGTAAAATCCTATTGGTTATCAGTGTAGCTGTTCGATGGGTTTAGGTTAACATAGAATACTGGGAGTAGAGCAGACACAGTAAGGCCAATATAGTCTTTTTAAAAGAGACTTCCTCACAGTGCCAGCCTCTTTGCCCTCCTTGACCTGGCCCCATACTCTCCCCACTGCTAGTGAGTTTCCAAGCCCCCCACAGATGGAGCCAGCATAGCTATGAGCACAGATAAGGACACACTTGGACATTCTGAGGGTCTCTGTGAGTGGGCAGGACTGTGAAGGGAGTATTATTTTATCCCATGCTTTGGGGAATTACATCATTTCTTACTATGTGGAGCTAGGTGGAACACTGGAGAGAGTTTCTGATCCAAAGATGTTATGTTTTTTAGGATCTTCCATACTCTAATAAACACAAAGACTTTAATTTGTGAGGCTGGGTTTAAATAGCATGTTAATCAAGTTAAATGTTATTAAGGGGCTTTTGTATGCCATTTGCGAAGGGAGTTAAGTGTTGAATATTCCTCACAATTTTTTTTTTATTCAGTTATGTGTATGTCTTGCAAATAAGCATTTGGGGACTGATGGAGATATGTGAGATAACAGGAGAGTCACAGACTGGAGGGGGAAAGTCCCTGATGGTGATTACATGGTGTTTGTGTTATTCCTTCTTTTGTAAAAATGTCTCTGGGCTGCTTTGTGTGTGCCTGTGTTAGGGCCCTGACAGAACCCCGGGACTTCCATTTAGTAATCCTTTCAGGGCCCACAGATACAAATAAAAGATAGCTGGGTCCACTGGGTTTGCTTCTCTTCTCTTTAAGCAATTGTTTATACAGTGAAGGCCCTGAGCCCTGTCATCTGAGATAATGAGCTGATAAGGAGTTAGAGAATGGTCACACAGAATCAAAACGCTCAGGCCTGGGAAGTCACCCAAGAGGTCCTCAATTTAGACCTTCCATTGCTACTTAATGCCTTCGAGCTTTCAAAGGTGCTTTTCACTCCTTTTCAGCCAGCATTTAATTTTCTTAAAATCATTATTGATTTGTCTCAACAATCAGTCCGTTTTCTATAGCTGTCGATTTCTTCTACCCGGGAATCCATCCTGCTCTGAGGCTCTATGGGGTGGAGCTTCGGGCTTCTCCCCAGCAGCATGCCTGTCTTCCAGCCCACCAGGCCACACACACCACGGTGACATCAATCACCCAACGGGTGGCAGCTGCAGATGACTGCAACCTCTACCCAGCAGTATCTTTTAACAAAAGACACAGAACACTTTGAATTTGTGGGAAACAACCTGGATTTTTGCCATGTCCTCCTTGAAATAGAGATTTCACAGAACTAAATCTCTTTCAAAGAGGGGAATCACTGCCTAACCTGAAGGGGGAGTTGGGGAGACTCCTAGTCCTGTGCCTTTGTCTCTCCATATAAAGGAGAGTGAGGAAAGACCTGCTCTTGATAATCTTGAGCAGTCATATAAAGATGTGCGAGAAAAAAAAAAAATCTTTTCTTTTCAAAGCCTGCCTTTCATACTGAACGTCAACCCTTGATTTTTCAGGGAGCAAAAAAAATCTTGATAAAAACTATCCTGAAAAAAGAAGAAAAAAAAAAGAATTATGCTGATACTTTCATTTTTTTTTCTCCTCCTTTTTGCTGCTAGACTTTGAGACATTCCAGTAGTCATTAATGCTGTTCTTTTATACAGAGCAGAGAAAATAGGAGATGTTACTTAAATAGGTGATTTGACTCTGGTTTGAGATAGTTGATGTATATATAGATATGAGATGTCCATTTAATCTCTATCTCTCACACATCATTGTTTGCATGGAGATTTTCAAGAAAGTCATACCAAGTTTCTTTGATTAAGCACTTAGCATAATTAATTGGTATACATTATTTGCATGAATTCTAGTGTACCTGCTAAATAATACATCTGTAATTCTGACAGAAGACTTTAAAGCTTGAGGTGCCATCTTTGGTTTTGAGGAACAAAAGTCCCACTTTCTTAGCTGAAAGTATGCATCTTCTTTTTTTTTTTTTTTAAAGATTTTATTTATTTATTTGACAGAGATCACAAGTAGACAGAGAGGCAGGCAGAGAGAGAGGAAGGGAAGCAGGCTCCTTGCTGAGCAGAGAGCCCAACGCGGGGCTCGATCCCAGGACCCTGGGATCATGCCCTGAGCCGAAGGCAGAGGCTTTAACTCGCTGAGCCACCCAGGCGCCCCGAGAGTATGCATCTTCTAATAGTTGAAGTGGTTACCCTCTCAGGCATCTCTTAGAATAGAGAATGTGTTATTTAAGAGACAATCCCATTGGATATTCAGGATAAGTAACCTAATTATGGATGTAGTATGAAGGAGATAACCTGTAAAGTATATATGAAATGATCTTTAAAGAAAAACCAGGTGGAATTAACTAGCAGTATGGCAGGCTATCTATGTTACTCATTTGCTGGATTGCTTTTGTTTTTGTGCTTTACAATTCCCCATAGTCAATTTTAAGATTTAGGAAGCATATTTGTGTGTGCTGGTATGTGTTTGTGCATATAAGGTGTGTCAGGGCAGGGAAGGGGCAAAGAGTGGACATGGCCAGCTTAGGAGGATGAGCCATTAACCTGGGCACAGAGCCTATCCCAAAACAGTTCCTTGAGCAAGTTCAGCTCAAGGGAAGAAAATGAGAGATCTTAGCCAAGGTCTAGGGAAAGAGGAGATAAATTTTCATGATTAACTATGGAGTATAGCATGGTGCCTGCATTTAACTTAGAATTCTACATATATTTGCCAAGAAATCAAATGGATACCTAGAAATTTGAAACTACAGCTGACAAGATGAGGCAGATGTGCTTATTAGTGCTCCATTTGTGTAGAACAGAAATGTGAAATAAACCGTTACCTAAGAATTGTTTAGAAGAAGTTACAAACATTTAATCGATTGCTGAGTACCTATCTCTCAAAGACTGGACAATCTTGAGAAGAGTTCAGAGCAATATTTTCCTGAAAATATTTGGGAGTATGGTATCTTCCTCATGGGTCTATCCTGAGGATTAAATTATGTGGTGGGCAGAATTCATTTGTTCTCTTTTTTCTCCATTCAACAATTTTTTTTTTTTTTACCCTGCCTTTAATATTACCAGCATGGCACCATGTACCATGGTTATGGGTAGTAATTGGTGTAAACTTTGCCAGTACCCTCAAGGAGTGTACAGATTAAAAGAAAGTCTAGATCCTAGCAGATTACTTTGCATATCAGGGGCTCAACAAATACTATTTTCCTTTACCTTCCTCGTTTTTATAATCTGGGCTGTCTCTTTAAAAGAAAAGAGTTTTGAAAATGGTGAAATTCTGAATGATCCTTAATGTGTCAAATGTTGCTTTTATTCATCCACTAAATAGTTACTGAATACCTGGTGTGTGAATATGGCATTATTACTAGTACTTATATGAAGGTATACATTATACAGTATTATTCTTTGTTTAAAATTCATAATGTGTCTACTATGTGCCTGGCACTATTGTGTTATTAAGAGGGTACAAAAATTATTTGAAATGGTCTCTTTCCTTAAGATAAATCTACTCTAGTGTTGTGCAGAATTTTGTTGAGTTGTTAAATGCAGTGGCAGACTGTCAGGAGTTTTCTGTTTTGACTCTAAAAGACCACTAATGATCTGTTCCTTGTCTTTAATCTTTATTCTCAGGGCTTCTTGCATGTCTTGTGCTATCATCAGATGGACTCCTTAGCTGCCTGGGTGGGCTGGAAGAGGCTTCCTGGGAGGCCTTATCTATTCTCCAGATTAGGTAAACTCTTGCTAATCAATGAACTTAAAGAAAACATCCAGAGGCAAATCCTGATTCTAGGTAAGGGCTCATAGCATTTAATTATAAATACTTTTCAAATGTACCTCTTAATGGTTTAAGTATAAGCTGTGGCCATGTTACTTGGATTGCTTCTATATCCCTAGTACCTGGCACTATGCTGGGGCCAGTAGGGACATGGTTAATGTTTGTTGGATGGAGGAAAAGAATAAATGAATTCTGCCCATCTCATAAAATACATGCTGTATTCTAACGACCATAGAATATAAAAGAAATGGAAGACATTTGTCCCTTCTTGTGCAGCCCAGGCTGGCTGCCCCAAGGCCACCAAGCCCTTTTGATGATTGATGGTGACTTGCTGTGTTCTGATGATCCCTTTTTTGGGTGCAAATTACACAGTTCACAGATTGAAAAGTAGTGGAATTGAGTTGAAATTCTGTGTTCTCCTAAGTTTGGGAAATACTGAGTTAAACCATGTTAAAGTGATTGCTTTTCACTGTACTTCTCAGGGTATCACTACTTAATGTGCATGGTACATCTCTAAAGATGTGTGATGTGAAGTATTTTCAAACTTATTTGACTCTGAGACCCTTTGTTCTTGGAGCAATTTGTGCAAAATTGAGGTTTGCAACACACTCTGGCACTGTGTTTGGCTGTTCTAAGGAAAAAACACGATTTACTCAACAGCAAGTAGAGATAATTGAACTCAGTTTTACTTTCTGCTAAGTTCCTACTAAGGAGAACTCAACTGTCTACTATTGTCCTCAAAGAAAGGAAATTGAATCAAATGCTAACTCTGACTAAATGGTAGGAAATGAGTTCCCAAGTGTTAAGAAAAGCCAGACAGCCTCCCAGCAGCATCCTTCCCACATGGCCGACCTCAAGGCCAACCTGGAGCTGCCAACCAAATGCCTGGGGAGATTCCCATGGAAGCAGATGGTGCTGCCTGGAGACAGTTGTCCACAGCTTGGCATCTGGGCTTGTGAGTGCTGTCCAGCTGAGGACTGTTCAGGCAGAATGCTGGGTGATAGGCTTCCTGCTGAAATCCATTAGCACTCCAGCATAGCCCATTCTTCTTTTCCTTAAAAAGGATTTGTACTCATTCTGAAATCATACCAGAAATAGTTGCCTATAAATATGTACAAGGCATGTGGCCTTTAAAAGAACAATTTAAAGACAGAAAGATATTAATAAAGATAGGGTCACCCAGTCAGTGAGAGCTGATACTAGGACCTAGTATAGCATATGAAGAGAAGGGTTTTCCATGTTGCTTCCCTATATCAGTTACATTCTCAGTGACTCAGTGACTTTCCTTGATCAAACTTTTCTTAGGCTCCTCTAAGCCTTCTTTTGACTGGGTCTTGACCTTGAGCTTCTGTGTCTGTTTTTGCCAAGGCTAGTCTTAGAAGGAATCCTGCAGAATCATTTTAAAGAAAATCTTCTCATCCTTGATTTCTGATCACCCTCATGTCTGATGCAATTTCTTAGTCTCCACCCCTAATCATTCTGATCACTCTGGCCTGAAATCAGTAAGAATCCTATTAAGTTGGTATAGCAAAATGTCCCTACCCTTGATGTCCCCTAAGTAATTTTCCACCCATTGACTCCTTCATTCTGCTCTTTGGCTATAAATCCCCACTTGTATTTGTTGTATTTGGAGTTGAGCCTGATTTCTCTCTATTGCAATAATCTTGGATAAAGTCTCCCTTACCATTTTAAATTATTTTTTTATTTTTAAAGATTTTATTTACTTGTCAGAGAGAGATAGAGCGAGCGAGCACAAGCAGGCAGAGTGGCAGGCAGAGGCAGAGAGAGAAGCAGGCTCCCGCTGAGCAAGGAGCCCAATGTGGGACTTGATCCCAGGACCCTGGGATCATGACCTGAGCCAAAGGCAGCGGCTTAACCAACTGAGCTACCCAGGCATCCCAATCTCCCTTACTACTTTACATGTGTCAGAATAATTTTTTTCTTGCATCAACATGCTTTGTGTTTAGGTATAATGCTTCAACATGCTTTGTGTTAGGTATAATTAGCAAAGGTAAAAAGTGAATGTGTTCAGAGGCATTCAGAAGGAATACCTTGAACAGAGAAGCTAATCTTCTCTTTAGCTGATTGAAAAATAGGTAGAACCTTAATATAATGAATGCTAGAAGGTAGGATCACTGGCGGCTGAGGGAAGGGATGGTTCTTGATTATACCCACAGCCAGAAGAGATATTTATATTGTTATTAATATAAGGGCCAAGAACATCCATAAATAGAGTATTAAACATATGGCCTATTATTTCTATAATTTTATCTGCCTAATGAGTATTTTTCAAAAGTAAAATTTAAAACTTTATAGAAAATATAGTAAACACATATTTAAAAAGCCTTCCTTATACTTCATCTAGATAAGCATTCAATTTTTATGTGGTTCTTCTAGCTATATCTAAAGAAACTGGATGCGTTAACTTGTCTGGGGATCCTGTCCAGTTTAGCATTCATCCTAGAGAAAAATGTCCAGTTTGAATTGTGAATTATATGAATTCTCTAATCCTGCCTGATGTTAGACATACCTAGATATTTTAGTGCATGCATCTGTGTGAACTCCTACTTCTTGTCATTGACTACATCAGATACTTCTGTACCCCTGTTTGTTCTCTTGGCTTCAGTTGTCTTCTGAGCCTCTGTCCACATCTTTTATTTCAGTCTCTGAATGGCCACATGTTTGTGGCTCTGCTCAGCCACTTGTGAAATAACTGTTCCATCTCAGTGCAACCCAGTGGTGCCTTTTGTCATGCCTACACCATCCCCTTCTCTCCTCCTGCCCTGTGGTTTTTCTGTTGCCTTTGAAACTCTAAAAGACCCTGCTACCACACATGGGCAATATGGAATGAGGGAATTTATGCCCGTGTGGCTAATACTTGACCAGTGTAGGAGAGGAGCAAGCAGATGAGTTCTACTATTTTTTCCCTCCTGAGACCCAGCAGTTTCCTAGGCAATTTGAAAGATAATCCCAGGAGATGGAGCAACCAGTTCCACCTGATACCAAGCGGTGGCCAGTTTGATAATATGCCACTATTTATCTCGTTTTTTGCCTCATTCTGCATTTCCTCACTCTTCCTGGGATTAAATGTTCTAAAAAAAATAGCAACACATAAGGTTTTGGTTTTGCTCTGGTTTCTAGAAACCCATGCTAATAAATGTAACCTTAGATGTTTTAACACCACACTACCTTTTACTACCCTATCGTCACCCTGCTCCCCACCACCTGATTCTGGGGCTGAAACTCTGAAAACTACATTTCCCAGATACCTTTGCCCAGTTTGCTTACAGGTTCTACCAATAGGAAGATTGGAAGGCAATTGGAAGTTGGAAAAGAAGAAGGAAGAAGGGATTTCTGATCCCCCCCCCGCCCCCCGTTTTTGAGAGTGTGGCCAGAATAGTGGCAATTAACTCCAGTAGTGGTTAGCCCCAGCCTCCACCTTCTTTTGCCATTCCACAAACCAGCCTCAGATAACAAGAGGCAGTCGTACCTGGGTGATGGCCCCTTCTGAGCACCCACTCCATTTGCTTTCCTTTAAGCTCTTAGGTGCCAGACTCCAGAGATTACATCCTGTGCTTTATCGCTGTGCAGCCTTGGGAGGTAGCTGTTTCCTCCAGTTTTTATGTCACTTGAATTTCAGAGGATTTGTGTGAGGATGAAATGAGTCAATATGCAAGTTTCTGATTCTCATCATTTGGGGTAATTAGATAAAGCCCCAGGAACATGAAATGAGAGAATACCAAACTATCAACCGTAGGGAAAACATGTGTGCACCCTTCCCTCCACACACTTATCTCACATAGATTATAATCCTTAATCTTGAAAAATCTCATCTTGGTAGATTCTGTTTTATTTTAAGAGAGAAAATGAGGTACAGATCTAAGTGGTACAGATCTAAGTGGTTTGCCTTGACTTACTTGTCACTCATAGTGGCCCCAGTTGTGACTCAAACCCTCTCCCACTGGCCCCAGATGCTGGGCTTCTTGCACTAGCCCGTACTCCCTGGCTCTTCATCCTCTGCTTACCTCATATTAGCTGAACAGGAAGGCTGAGCTGTAAATTTCAGCTTAGAAAACCTTACATTGTTTTTTGCTGCTCTGTGCCTGTCCTGAATGACCTTGAAGGCACCAGAAGTAGTGATTTTGGGGTTATAAATAAATGTTATTGAATAGAAGAATTGTAAATGTGGGATCCCCTGAATAATGAGGGTTGACTATACTAAATTTAGAACTTTGTCACACAGCAAGTGGTCAGTTAATGTTCACTGTTACCCTGTTATTTCCATTTTTACAGCTGAGGAAGTTTAGTTCACATAATTTGTTTATGGTAGAGACAGATTCTTGCCCTGGTTCATTTGATATCAATACTTCTATTTTCAACCATTAGGATATATTACTCCTACTTTTCTTAAAAATTCTTAAAGCTATAACCTTTAGTGACTATATAATATTTTACCATTCTGATATATAATAATTTCCTTAAAGCATTTCTGTAATACTAAGGATATAGGTGTAAATATATAAATTCTGCCATGAATTTCTATATGCTTCTGTTATTTTGCTTCCACTGAAATTCTCAGGAAAAGTAATCTCAGGTGATATAACATCCTTAGGACTTCTGCTACATGTTGTAATTTTGTTTTTCACAAAGGGGTTGTTTTAATTCATCTCAAGGGCCTTGATTCAGTGTATCTATTTCATTAAAATGACATCAGGTGTTTTACAATTGTTGCTACTGTTATCAGCATGAAGTGATTTCTCAAAGTTGTCTTAATTTTCATTTCTTCATCATGGAGAAGTATATTCCCCATATATATATTTTTCTATTTGTATATGAAGTATCTGTTGATGTCTTTTCCTCCTGTAATGTTTGTAGTCTTTCTGTTTGTCTCATACATTTGTGTTTTCTGTATATTAAAGAGAAACTTTATTCTGTTGCATTTAATGCAATTTTTTGTCTGTTATTACATTTAAAATTTAAAAAATTTTTTTTACTTTTTTATTGTGGATGTGACTGGGCAGTTTAGTTTTTCACTGACTACATGATTTGTTTTGTTGGCTTGTTGACATCAGAGGTCCGAACATAAATGGTAACAAACCAGCAGCATGAATGGAACAAACCACCATGAATGGATTGTGGGGCCTTCGTGGTGACCTGGGTGAGATTAATTTGTTTGCCTTTAACCATTGCATTTTAAATCTCAACTTTCCTCATTTGTAAAATGAATGGATTGAGAAGATGATCTCTAAGGCTTCTTCTGCCACTAAAATGATTTGGTTCTAAGTGAATCAAATGTGATTCCACATAAATATTTATTTAAAAAGTTTGAAAAATCCGTTTTGTAAAATTGTTTGAGATATGGTAATTGTTACTGTCCTTGGGTTCCCATAACAAAACACCATGTACTGGGTACTTGTACAACAGAAATTTATTTTCTCAGAGTTCTGGAGCCTGGAGGTACAAGAACAAGGTGCCAGCAGCATTGTTTTGTGGTGAGACCTCTTTTTCTGGCTTGCCTGTAGATACCTTTTCACTCTGTCCTCACTGGGCCTTTTGTTTGTTTGTATGCAGAGAGAAGGAGAGCTCTCTGCTGTCTCCTCCTCTTTCTTTAAGGACACCAGTCCTACTGAATTAGGGCCTATACATGTAAACTCATTTAATTTTAGTTACCTCCTTACAGATCCTATCTCCAAATAGTCATATTGGGAGTTAGAGCTTCAACATGTGAATTTTGGAGGATGCATTTCAATCCATAATAGTAACCAAATTCATTCAGTGAATGCTACCACACCGGTACAACAATGCTTTTAGAATTCTGATTTTAATGCTGTCAATTGAAGATTACAAAAGTTGGAAACTTTCTAATCTCTTCCCCTGTGTTCTGGATATGCTGACTTTCCTTGCATCTTTCCTATACCAGACCACTGCATTCCTCTGTTGGGTCTTCCATCTGCTCTCTTTCTGCATGGACTACTCTTTCTCTAGGTCATTGATGGGCCAACACCTCCATCATTCAGGTTTTGGCTCTGCAGCCTAGCCAAAAACACTTCCCTCAACTCTCCTCTGCCAAGGCACTCTTTTGTTCCTTGCATAGCACTTACTGTTTCCTGTAATTAGCTCCTTATTTATTTATTTACTTGTTTACTGCCTATTTTCCTATCTGTAGAATATGATCTTCATGAGAGCAAGGGCCTTTCCTAGTGTGTTTCTTCAGCTCCTACTGAAGCTCATCACATTGCCTGCCACATACTAGGTCTCAAAATTATTTGTTGAATGATGGAAACCATTACAAAAATTTCAAGTTGTTCCTTTTTCTTTTTTAATGTTCAGTTGTTTCAAGTACAAAATGGAAAGGGTTAACTTTGCAACAAATGTAACAGATATTGAGGTGATCATTTATGCCAAAACAAGATTTCTCTTTGAGATTTAGTCTGGTTACAAGCATGAAACATGCACTAAAGAAATACTTGAATTATCCCTGAGGAATGTTTTCTCACTTTCTGAAATGTCAAGACATCATATTCAATTTGTGTACTACACAATTTAGTCTACTTTGTTGTTTGGTAAAACACGAAGGAATTAAGTTTCTTAGGTTAAGATTTAAGGAAATGAAACTTTTCTTAAGATCACAGATATTGCCTGCTAAGATTTAAGATGATTTGAATTCTGTGGTAAGCTTTACTACACAATGAAGAGCTTCAGCCTATAGGTGCCATTCATTGGCAAATTATTCCTAAAAAATTAGTTATTGAGTTCTGGAAATGCACTTGATCCTATACAAACGTATAGGATCCTGTCTCCATTTGATGGCTGTTCCTTCTGGGTAGAAAATACAAACAATTAAGGTGGCAAACAGTTCCTGAGAGAAGAAAACATTTTAAAGGTGCATGACCTGTTAGTTGTCATTTCTCTTATTTGTATCAAACATTTAAACAATAGACCCTATTTACTTTTTGATATGTAGAATTGAATCATCCTTTCTTCTAACTTCATTAATATTTCTAAATTGTTTTTTAAGATGTTATTTATTTATTTGTCAGAGAGAGAGAGAGTGAGCACAGGCAGACAGAGTGGCAGGCAGAAGCAGAGGGAGAAGCAGGCTCCCTGCCGAGCAAGGAGCCCTATGTGGGACTCGATCCCAGGACGCTGGGATCATGACCTGAGCCGAAGGCAGCCGCTTAACCAACTGAGCCACCCAGGTGTCCCGAACTTCATTGATATTTCAATGAATGACTTAGTTTACATTATATTCAATTTTGTGTATGCTTTTTTTTTTTTTTTGGCTTTTGTAGGCTAGGAGATATAAGAAATAACAGTCTACGGCCATACCACCCTGAACGCGCCCGATCTCTTCTGATCTCGGAAGCTAAGCAGGGTCGGGCCTGGTTAGTACTTGGATAGGAGATATAAGAAATAACATAAAACATATATGCAATATATAGAATCATTCCAAGTAAGATACTTAATTCCATTTTTCTGTCTTTTTTTGTGTTGGTTATAGGCTTTTACTAATCTAAGGTTCATAAAAAAACAAATACAT
>PISX010033549.1:0-14977 GCA_004024625.1 Mellivora capensis | reverse complement strand
CAATACATAAATATTAAAATACGTATATTTGGAATATAATGACCAGTCTGTTTCCAACTTGGATTCTCAGGCATATTTGTGAGATTGTTGGGAGTTTAGAGCTACCAAAATTAGGTCCTAGTGAGCTGAGGCAGAGGAGTTCTCTGAAGGTGTCCGCAGCATATCGATAGTGAAATGAGTCAGGACAACATGGAGTTGCTCCTCAGAACCTCATTTGGGAGTGTGGGTGGGGTCACAATTTTTCTCTTGTATGATAGATAAGTGGATAATTTCCTCTAGAGAGCACTCCTGTATTATGTTTCAAATATAACATCAATCAATAAATATGCATCCAAAAGCTTTTCTCTAGCTATGGTGCAAACTGTTTCATCAATGAGGTTGTACAAAGTTTATGTAGACCCTGAAGATTTCCTCTATGTCATAGACACAACTTATGTTACATATTGATCACCTGTCCCCAGGAATATTAAAACTATTTACAAAGATTAGGGATATGAATAAAAATTCTTCAGTGCTTTCCTGCTTATCTCTATTTCCTCTGCCCTATTATTTGCTTTGTAGTCATGCTACATTTTTTTGTATTTCCTTGTACACCAAGCTTTTTCTCACCTTAATTCCTTTTTTCAGGCTACATGTCCATCTGTCTGGACGTGTTTCTCTTCTCATGCTCTTCTCACACCTTGTCTGGATAATTTCTAAGCTTGGTTTTGCATGAGTCCTTCTTTCTGTTTATATAATATATTGGATATATGTATCACAATCCCTGGTTTACCATTAGGACAAATTGTGTCACCCCTTAGCTCAAAACCTTCCAGTGGTTTTCCATGCCCCTCAAAGGAAAAGCCAAAGTCCTTATAATGGCCTGTAAGTCTTTGACATTCATCAGTCTTACCACCACCACTTCTGACCTCATCTCTTATAACTTTTCTATAGAATCGGTTCATTTTTGCTATGCTGCCTCAGGACTTTAGCACTTGCTCTTCCTTTTTTCTGAAACTAATCTTGTCCCAAATATCTATTATCTCTATATTATCTCTGTCTATCTATCTATCCTTTTTTAAATCCCTCACTGTGAAACATAGATTCTACGAGTGCATTTTTTTCTGTATCACCAATGCCTAGGAAGGTGCCAGTCCCAGAGTACACAATTAATGTTTATTGAAAAAATGACCAATTCTGTCATTTTTTTCTGTTTTTTTAAGAGATTTTATTTATTTATTTGACAGAGAGAGAGAGAGAGAGATCACAAGTAGGCAGAGAGGCAGGCAGAGAGAGAGAGAGAGAGAGGAGAAAGCAGGCTCCCTTCTGAGCAGAGAGCCCAATAACGGGACTCGATCCCAGGACCCTGAGATCATGACCTGAGCCAAAGTCAGAGGCTTAACCCACTGAGCCAACCAGGCTCCCCCAATTCTACTGTTTTGTTAAATTCGACAGTTAGTTCTTAGAGGGAAGAGGCAGTATTTTATTAATTTTTACATCACTAGACTCTATCATATCACATGTTTTATTTATTCAATAAGTTGCTAAACTAATTTAT
The DNA here is from genome assembly GCA_004024625.1 of Mellivora capensis. Classification (NCBI taxonomy): domain Eukaryota; kingdom Metazoa; phylum Chordata; class Mammalia; order Carnivora; family Mustelidae; genus Mellivora; species Mellivora capensis. The sequence goes on along the minus strand of PISX010033549.1, from coordinate 13,440 downwards.
TAAAAATAAAACAACTACTATTTTCCAGGTATCATTAAAGTCACTGGATTTAGGGGAGTTATCAAAATAGTATCACTTCTCTCATAAATTTTAATTTTAGTTCAGAAGTTCGTGGGATATGGAAGGTACAAATGAAGGCATCTAAAGTAGGTTGTGGACCTTAAATAGTGAGAAGATGGGTGAGAACATAAGAGTCTAGTTAGAGAGATAAAATATATTCAGGGTATTAGGAATATGTGGCTGTCCATTTATACATACCAATCTACCTGGGCTCAATAGGTGAATTAACTATTTACCTTCCTTCGTCCTTTAAATTGTCATTGCTCTTCTCCTCCTTGTTATCATCACCCTACATTGATGGATACAATAATAGTTATATAAATCTCATCTTCACTTTAGGGATGTTATTAATAACACTGCTCACTGTATTACAGTGTTTTTCTTATGAGGACTCTCAGGAAAATTTTTTCCTAGCTCTCAGTGCCATAAATAATTTTGCTTTTGAGAAATTAGTTTATTTTTATTTTATGAGTATTTTATGTATATATAACTAATAATTTCCTCCTTCACATTGCTGCTTGAAAATACTGAACCAAAAGTGTGGCCCAACCCTGGACAATAAACAATATCATGTGCCTTGTAAGTTGTGTGTGAATCTCAGTCTAGTGTTAACTTTATTGTTTTATATCATTTACCCTTTAGCTATTTTTACCACTTAATTTTTAAGTGAAAATGTGTGTGTTTTGTACACTCTTAATATATTCTGGGAAAATAAAAGATTAAAATAAAACCACCAATACTTATGGGAAAAAATCAGCTCTTTGGGAATGGAATAAAGTTCCTTAGGCAAGGCTTATCAAAGTGATTATACCCATTTTGTGCTGACCAACTTTTTTTTTCCAGCCCAAACCCATCTCTGCACTATAGGCACTATAGGTTACTATTTCCAGATTCCTACAAACACCTCCATTTAAACTTTTCACAAGCATCTTGAACTATTAAATGTATTTGAATCTTAACTCTTTTCTTTATGCTCTCATATTGCACTTAATCAGACTTCTCTCTTGTAGGTAATGAAATCACCAGCCTCCAAAATGCCTAAGCCAGTATCCTGAAAACCATTTATGATTCCTTCCATTCATTTATTACCCATGGCCAGTGATTCTGCCTTGTTGGTGTCTTTCAAATATGTCCCAAGCTTTGCATTCCTAACTGCACTGATTCAGTCTAGGACCTCATGATTTCATACCTGAATTGTTAGATAAGTCTCTTGGCACTCCAAGCTCTATCCTGCTCACCTCCAAGATATACTTCACAAAGCTGCTAGAATGATCTTTTTAAAGCAAAATATTGATCCTATCACCTTTTTTTTTTAAGTTTTTGATGCAGTATTCCAAGATTCATTATTTATGTACAACATCCAGTGCTCCGTGCAATACATGCCCTCCTTAATACCTACTACCAGGCTCACCCATCCCCCCCCACCACCTCCCCTCTAAAACCCTCAGTTTGGTTTCTCAGAGTCCACAGTCTCTCATGGTTCATCTCCCTATCCGATTTGCCCCAAATCACTTTTCCTTTCCTTCTCCTAATGTCTTCCATGTTATTCCTTATGTTCCACAAGTAAGTAAAACCATATGATAATTGACTTTCTCTGCTAAACTTATTTCACTCAGCATAATCTTCAGTTCCATCCATATTGATGTAAAAGTTTGGTATTCATCCTTTCTAATGGCTGAGTAATATTCCATTGTATATATGGACCACATCTTCTTTATCCATTTGTCTGTTGAAGGGCATCTCAGCTCTTTCCACCATTTGGCTATTGTGGACATGGCTTCTATGAACATTGGGGTACATATGGCCCTTTTTTTCACTACATCTGTATCTTTGGGGTAAATACCCAGTAATGCAGTTGCCAGGTCATAGGGTAGCTCTATTTTTAATTTTTTGAGGAATCTTCACACTGTTTTCAAAAGTGGCTGCACCAATTTGCATCCCCACCAACAGTGTTAAAGGGTTCCCCTTTCTCCACATCCTCTCCAACAGAGCCTATCACCTCTTTATTTAAAACCTTTCAGTGAGTCAAAACTGACTTTCATATGAATCCAGAATCCTTCGGAAGATCTCCAAGAAGCTTCATGGCCTGGCCCTTCCTTTCTTCAGCTTAATCTCTCACAGACTGCCTCACCTTCCCTGCCACATTCTTTGATAAAGTCATATTTTAATTATACCTTTTAATATTCACTTCACATGTACTGTTTCTCCTAATTATTTGCTTCCCTCTCACCAAACATCCTAAATTAACATACACACACATACACACATTTTTTTGGTCAATTAAAACACCCTTTTTTTAAAAAAAATGAATTGAATTGAATTTTTATTTTTTTTATTAACATATAATGTATTATTTGTTTCAGGGGTACAGGTCTGTGATCCATCAGTCTTACACAATTCACAGCACTCACCATAGCACCATACCTTCCCCAATGTCTATCATCAGCCATTCCATCCCTCCCACCCCTCTCCCCTCCAGCAACCCTCAGTTTGTTTCCTGAGATTAAGAGTCTCTAATGGTTTGTCTCCCTCTCTGGTTTCATCTTGTTTCAATAGAAGAAGGATCTACTCTCTGGGAAAGACATCTCTTTTAACTAAGTGTGTAGCAATAAGGGGAGTAGTAAACCACAAACAGTAGTCCATTGAGCTAGTTAAACTTCCTAATATTACAGGCAGATCACAAGGTAGTCATGACTCAACACACAATACTAAAAAAAACTTATGAGAAACCTTCTGTGACTCTCCAGTCTGACTTTGACATCTTATCTGCATCACCCCTTTCATATCCCCCAGCTGTGATTCTTCACAAAATCCCCTTATAAAAACCAATAGTCTCTAAACAACCTGAAGGCAGAGGACCATGTATGTTATTTTCCTTTTGCCCCTTTACTGGACATGATAAGAACTCAATAGATATGCTTTGAGTGTGTAATGTACGTAGTGAGGCATCTTGAACGAGACTGTAAATACAAAAATGTGGAAGAGTTGTAAAATACTTTCAAGTCTGGATAATCATATGAACAGAGAAGCATAGATGGAAGAACTAGTAGATCAGGGAGCAGAGGGTTGAACTCTGTGGTGTTAGTCATACAGGCTTTCCTTCCTCTTTACCATTATTGTTCAGGGAACATAAGTAGTCACAAGTGATTGGGGGAACATATTTTGTTGTCATTTTCATTATTATTTACAATCTTACATTTCTTCCTAAAAATATCTTTGTCTTGTGATGAGTGTGATGACAGGTTGGCTGGTATGATTGAGGTATGAGGAGCTGAGGCAAAGTGAATGTAAATCTATCTAGATTTCATATAGAAACTTTCAAGTTTAGGACTGAAAGGAACCTTAGTGCAGCTGCTGCCTAAAGTACGGCCTGTGGACTAGTGCTGGTCAGTCCATAACAATGATCCTAGTTGATAGGAAGCATTTAGAAATTTTTATAGAAACTTGACAGACTAATTTTATACTTGTTAATAGAAAAGTATGGGATTCTATTTTTTAAAAATTTTATTTATTTATTTGACAGAGAGAGAGAGAGAGAGAGAGATCACAAGTAGGCAGAGAGGCAGGTAGAGAGAGAGGGGGAAGCAGGCTCCCCACTGAGCAGAGAACCTAATGCAGGGCTCGATCCTGGGACCCTGAGATTATGACCTGACCAGAAGGCAGAGGCTTAACCCACTGAGCCACCCAGGTGCTCCTGGGATTCTATTTTTTATATATTCATTTTTATTTCATCTTCTTAGTAATTCATACTTTGCTTATATTTTTAAGTGTGTTAGTTCGTAACATATTGGAAATCAAAAAGACTTAGTTCTTCAGTACTAGAGAGGTGCTCTTTTAGTATGTTTCTTTTCATTAGCCCCTAAAGGATGAACGAAGTTTTCCATAAACTTTGAGTTTCTTCACAAATCCTCACAAAGCTCATATGTAGACCCCAGGTTAAGGACTCTTGATATGACTAAAAATGACTTTTGTCATTTGTAGACAAGAGCACTGAATAATACTAAAGAAGTGAAACAATCTATCCAAGATCTCATATAAAACTGTAATCTAACACTTAGTTTCCTCCCACTTAACCAAAATGTCTTTTTCTTCCTGCTTCAAAATGCCCTATTTATATCACTTGCTACCAGAAGAATGAGAGTTGTGTTTCTGCTTCTCAAGCTTTGTGATGCACTATATTGTGCCATGGGACTTTCGGGGAGATTCACCTGTTCTGCCCACTTGCTTAAAATGGCATATGCGATACACTTATTATGACATTGTAGCAAAATGAAAGTGTGGCCAGCATGTGTTGCCAATAATAGCACTTAACTCTTTGACTCCAAAATCCATTCTTACTGTAACTTATTTCAACTTTTACTGAAAAAATAAGAACACTTAACTGACAATTTTGCTTATGGATTATTGCCTTTAATTTGATCTAGAGCCTAATGGTACTATCTGGCAAATATGGGCATTGCTAACAAATGCATTTTATTTTTTTAAATTTTTTAAAATTTATAAAAGATTTTATTTATTTATTTGATAGAGAGAGAGAGAGAGAGAGAGCATGAGAAGGGGGAGGGTCAGAGGGAGAAGCACACTCCCTGCCAAGCAGGGAGCCGGATGCGAGACTGGAACACGGGACTCCAGTATCATGACCTGAGCCGAAGGCAGTTGCTTAACAAACTGAGCCACCCAGGTGCCCCTAAATGCATTTTATTTTATTTTTGTTTTCGTCCTTCTGAGTTGCATGACCAAAGCTGGTTATTACCGAGAAAAAAAACAAGACAAAACAAAACAAAAAACAACTATGAGATGTAGTGTCTCTGAAGTTTGAAGTCTGATATGAGAGAAGAAAGGGTATCTTTGGCTTTCTTGTCATGCATGATTGATGCATTCCCTTTATCACCCCAGCTCATGTGTCTTAGCATTTTTTTTTCTCTCCTGCTGCCACAGTCATAATTAATGATTAAGGTACATAACTAGCAAAACACCTGGCTATTAATTTCAGGAAGCAGATTGGGGTGCACAGCATTTGACCTCGTAGACACTCAGGGGAGTCTGTAGAGCTCCCTTCATTGCATAAAGCTGAATACCCTCTCTTTCCCTACCCCGGCTGCAGTTTGCAACCTGCCCACACCTTGACAAGTCAGTCTAACCTCTTTCTCTGTCACTTTTTTTTTTTCCCCTCCCTAGTCCATTCCACAACTGGAAAGAATAAGATAAACTAAATTGCAGTTGTGTGTGTATTTTAAAGGTAATAAAGCTAACTTGTACAAATTGCCATCATGTATTAGCAGTAAATAAATCTTCCCATTGTAAATGGAAAGTAAATTAGCAGTAAATAAATCTTTCCAAATGCATTCTATCAATGATATAGACATGACTGGTTTTATGTAAACAATAACTCTGTAATCTTGCACCTGTCTTTCGTCCTTTTTATTTTCTATGCAGTTCATTTTTATTTTTACTTCTGTGCTTCCAGATTTGAAGATATGCCTGGCTTTGTCATTCCTTTCTTTATATATTCTTTCCAGGATATTCTGGAACATAGGCACAGAGATTTAAATCTTATTTCTGTATTAGCCTGAAGATAACACAATTAAGAAGGCAAACCATAAGCCAACACAGGCTGGTTTTCTCATTTGACTTGTGTATGTCACTACTCTTGACCCTGAGCATAGAAGTTTTAGAGATGAACTAAATCTTACTAATTAAGTGGTCAAGAAACTGTAGGAAGTAAGAAAATAATATAGCCCTCAAATTAATTACATTCAGATCGCCAGTAATTTTAATCATGTTGACAGCTATTTACTTTGCATCATTTTAGGTAAATAAGCAACTTAATATGACATTACTCTGTAGATCCTTTTACTCAGCTAACTCAACTGCCATAGAAAAAATGACCATCTCAGTCCATTCACCTCATTTCATCTAAAATACAGTTTCAGGGTGGGGAATTAAACCAATCCATAACCCTTTCCCTTTGTACTCTAATCTTATGGAATTTACTAAAGAAGCACCAAATGAGGCCCCCCCCCAAAAAAATCCAAAATCTATAACAATGCTGGAAAATAGGGAAGAGTGACATAAATCAAACACTTTCAGGAATTTGCTATTATTATTTTTTATTATAATTATGTTCAATTAGCCAACATATAGTACATCATTAGTTTTTGATGTAGTGTTCAATGGTTCATTAGTTGTGCATAACACCCAGTGCTCATCCCAACACGTGCCCTCCTTAATACCCATCACCCTGTTATTCCTTCCCCCCACCCCCTCCCTTCTGGAACCCTAAGTTTGTTTCCTGAAATCCAGAGTCTCTCATGGTTTGTCTCCCTCTCTGATTTCTTCCCATTTAGTTTTCCCTCCCTTCCTCTATGATCCCCTGTGCTATTCCTTATGTTCCACATATGAGTGAAACCAAAGAATTGTCTTTCTCTGCTGACTTATTTCACTTAGCATTATCCCCTTTAGTTCCATCCATGTCACTGCAAATGGTAGGTATTCATCCCTTCAGATGGCTGAGTAATATTCCATTGTATATATGAATCACATCTTTATTTATTCATCTGTTGAAGGACATCTTAACTATTATTTTTTAAATGAAGTGGATGTATTAAATTTACTGAGCAGCTGACAAGGGCTCTTTTTAAAGCCCAATATAAGCAAAGTAAAGAAAACCTGAGAGACAAATAGGCAAATCTCTCCAACAGAAAGCTGATGGAACCCTAGGCTTGGGAAATCATGGCCTTAGTTAGCCCCCATTTGGAAGAGTGGAGGTGTCAGTGAGAAGTACACAATAGGGCTTCTAGAATTTATTAAAGCTCTGCAGAGAGATGGACAAAATATTTACCCCAGTGCTTCACCAACTGTGTTATCAACATCCTAAATACAGTTGGAGCTTTCTTACCCACCTCACTCTTGCTTTTTCCCCAGGGAACAGATTTGTCAGTATCTTCCCAAGACATACCTGGAAGCAAATCAGACTTTCTGCTTTTTTATGTTCCTCAAATACTGCAATTTCATGAAATCAAATGTTGGCTTAACCATAGAGAGCCCATACCAGCCACCAAATAGGTCATCTACTCCTGCACACATAAATATGAAAAGAAAATGAAGTGTCACCAGTAACTAGAGAGAAAAAGAGGAAATCGGGAAAGCTGGAAAGAGAGCAAATATTAACAGTGAAACAAATAAGATTTGTAGGTAATCAGAAGAGAACTATTTAAAATTCTAATTAGCATTTTTATTAGTATTTGAGAAGTTTTATTTTGTTTTGCTTTCCTTCCTTTCAATATGTAAAATAGCACACTGCTCTGTAAAAGGAGCAATAAGGAGATTCTGCTGAAAGGTTATTATACACTATGTACTGTTCTCTGATATTTACGTATATTAATGCGTTTGATCCTTATAATGACCCTCTGAAAGACCTGTTATTTTATATATGTGTATATATGTATATATATATATACATATATACACACACACACACACACACACACATATATAATATATATCTGTGGGGTAGGGAAACTGAGGCATAGTTAAAATATCTTGCCCAAGTTAAACACCTATTAAATTGCAAAGCCAAGATTCAAAAGAACCTAAATCTAGAACACATGCCCTTAATTACTGCACTCCGGAGGGTAGCTGTTGTTTTAAAGGAAAAATAACAAAATAGACAAAAAAACCTTACTAGGAAAGATAAAAAGCAGAGCAGCCACCAGTAAAAATCAGAAGCAAATTCAAGGGATTATCCCATTCCTTAGATTCAAAAACAAGGAGTTGGAGAATCTTAGTGAATATTACAAACATGGAATTTACACAGAAAGATCCGGTACATAAAATATTATAAAAATAAAATGAGCTGACTGAAGACAAACAATCATAAGAAAAAATATTCCCCTGAGCTAAAGACTTGAGGCTTCAGACTGAAAAAGAAAACCAAAAAAACAAAAACAACAAAAAAAACCCAAGAGCTGTGTCAGTAAGAATGAAAGAAGATTCACACGTAGACATTATTGTGAGATTTCTGAGTCTTAATAATAAAAAGAAAGCCCTACAAACTTCCTGATAGAATGCAAGAATATTTACAAAGGCAAGAATCAAATTGGCATTGAACTTCTAATCTAACACTCCAAGCCAGACAACGTTCTTGGAAAGTGCTGAAACTAAGCAGAAAAATGACCCTCTTTATTTTGATGTCTTTGATGTTCGATTTGAAATGACCAACAACCACATGTAGTTTGAGCTATCTTTAAGACTCAGCTCCATCCTAAGGATGGAGCTGCCTTTGCTACATCTAATTGTAGGAGTTTAGTTATTGAGAAATTGGTGCTTACATGTTATCATTTTCCGTCAGTAAAGAGATTCTTAATAAACAAGTGTCTAGAAGCTTTATATTCTAAACTAAAAGAAAAATTCCAGTATCTAGTGAAGTTTGGTTTATTAAGGTGGTGCCATTTTTGTGTGTGGGTAGTCATTACTTTTGCAATATTGCAATGTGATTATTTCTTTTGTTTTGGTTGGGGGTGGAGTATAACATAGACTGACATGATTTAGCAACATTGAATGAAATTTAAGATTCTTTTTCCATCAATCCTCAAAGTCAAGATTATAATTTCATTAATGTGTGTAATTTGTCTATATGATGATTCAATGAGCAAAATTATTTAACAAAGAGATAGGCATGATGGAATACATAAATAAAGGTTATACACAATCTGATTAAAGTGATGGTAAATGATGATAAATTCAGTTTTCAAATATTTTGCATGCTATTTGTTAACAGCTGTGGACATTTAATGCCTCATTAGTCATGGATTAAATCACTAGTTTAGAATCTATCCTCAGCAATAGTAAATGCCCATTATATCCAATTAGAATGCAAGCTGATGTGGAAAGAAGTTGAAATAGGAATTGGGATTTAGGTTCCAGTTCTGGCTTTGTAACTAACCACCTGTGTGGCCTTGGGAAAATTACTCAAATATCCAGAAGGAGAAAATAATTGTATTAGATATTAAATTTTTCTTCCAAGCCTGAAATTCTAAGATCTTCAGAATACAGGCATGAGAGAAGATCAGCCCTAAAAGTATTTTTGGATCTAAGCTGCTGTTCATAAAGGACTCTTCTGGAATTTCCTGAAACTTAATTGGAAATAGTGTAACTGAGCTGATAATTCAGCACCTGTGTGGAGATTATAGTTAAGAGTTGGATAAGGAGAGGACCAGCAGAAGTGATGGAAAGTTTTTGTGGATATGTGGAAATAAAAAGATATTTATGTTTCCTTTTCCATCTATAGCCAAATACCTTGTAGGAACTGGAGACTCTGTGTGTTCTTTCCAACAGCTCTCTTTTGAGTTTTTTTCTGATTTAATTAAAACGTGAGAAAGAAGAGTTTTAAGAAACGTTGACACATATCTCAAAACGCACTGATAGCATCTTAACTTCTACATCTCATGGTGTAATTTTCATCATTTCCCCCACATTTTTCATTACTTTAAATAGAAAAAATGTCTTTCTTGTTAAATTCAAAACAGTGAGTCAGAAGTAAGGATGGCTTGGAGTTGCCAGTGTGTTTTTTCAAGACTGTACTCCATGAGCACAAAACACTAAATGTTCTTCTCTGTGTCTAAATCACACAAAGCCTGTAGCATTATGGATGCTCATTAATTTTTTCACACACACACACAAATGAATGATTAAGGTGAATGGCCAAAAGGAAGGAAGAGCATGTCACCAACAACATCTTCGCAGCAATGCAAACATAGCTTGTTGCCACGAGTATAGTCCTTCAGTCTCTCCCTTTAGTCTCTCTCTTGATCAACTGAATTCATGACAAAACAGTCTTACTGAGGCCAAGGCTGTACACTTGTGTGTTCAAAAAGCACACAGATCTGAACAGTGTAGGTCTCTGTCATAGCCTGGATCTTAATTATGGACAAGGCTTTGAGAAAAGAACTAACATTGATTGGGCCTGTACTAACTACCTAGCACTTTTACAATTTTATGTGTATTATTTTCTTTCATTCTTCCAACAACCCTAAGAGAGATGTGGTACTATTATCATCCCAATTCTACAGATGAAAACTGAGGCACAAGGAGGCTGAATTATTTGCTTTAGGAAACAGGTGATAAGGCACAGCACTGAATGAAATCCAAGTGGTCTAACTCCAGAGTCCTGTGTTCTCAATCATTTTCCTCTGCTGCCTGAGGTAGCAGCAGCAGTTAGAAGATACGCAACTGGGAAATATTTATGTTGCCACTCTTTTGGAGGTCAGTGACTCTGAGCATTTTCATTTCAATTTTTACACCCAATTAGAGTTTAACAAGAAAAGTAACAAAGAGATTGTAAAATTACTTTAGGATTTGTCATTTCTATCACTTCAAAAATGCCTTGATTTCACAGTAAGTAAATTCCCTGCAAGGTAGAATCTGGAGCATTGGCAAGATTTTTTTTTATTTGATTGACTATATTTAACTGGTATTTCAAAAAATTGGATTCCTCTTTCTTTGATAATATATAAATCTTAAGAGGAGTAACCCAATGCATTCAACCCAAATATTAATAAGATGGTTTCGATAAGTGGCTTTCAGTAATTGTACAAAATTAATATGGATTAGACAGATGTTATAATATCATAATATCATTATTGTATTCTATTTTTAAACATGATAATTACTGTTTCTATAATGTTTCTTATAGGGTTAATTTCTATAAGAATTATAGTTAACTAAATCTTAGTCTAGTAAATACTTAAGAATAATTGAATTTTCAATTTTAGTACTTATATTGATAATTGCTTCCTACAAAAAGACATCTTTAATTATAATCAAAGAATATACTTTCTCCCTTGCTCAAATAACTTCTTCCAAGAATTTCATGACCTGTTTAAAAATACTAAAACAGGGGCGCCTGGGTGGCTCAGTGGGTTAAGCCTCTGCCTTCAGTTCAGGTCATGATCTCTGGGTCTTGGGATCGAGCCCTGCATCCGGCTCTCTGCTCAGCGGGAGCCTGCTTCCCTCTCTCTCTCTCTCTGCCTGCCTCTCTGCCTCCTTGTGATCTCTGTCAAATAAATAAATAAAATATTAAAAAAATAAAAATAAAAATACTAAAACAATCCAAAAAAAAGCATTCTCAACTGAAACTCCTAATAAGGCAAGATTATCATTAACCATGAAGTTACCACTTGAGTACTCAAATAATGTTTCAGAATGCTTCACTGAGATTAACTTTTATGTTTTACAGATTGTAAAAGTGTACATCATTTAATTGGCAGTTTGTTGAAAAGAAAATATTAAATGTCGTGTGTGTGTTTCCATGGGTTCATCATTATATAAAATGATGTATTAGAGGCATTAGAGCATTAGATGTAGTAGAGGCATTTCTCTAGGCAAATATCTCTTCAAGTGTCTTCCACTGCTTGTAATTCCAGTTCTCCTTAAACCTGGTGGGCACACACTGTAGTAGGCAGAATTGTGAAGACATCCCCTCAAGACTCCCCATCCTGGCTATAATAAAACATGAATCTAGGTACTGCTGTGAAGGGATTTTGCAGATGTAATTAAACTTACCAATCCATTGACATTAAAAAAACAAAAAAAATGGGGATTATCCTAAATTATGCCAGTGGGATCAATGTAATCATATAAGTCCTTAAAAGCAAAAGAGAAAGTCCGAAGAGTCATAGAGAGAGGAGCACAGAAGACAGGAGGCTGAAGAGGGGGTGAGAGAAATTCAAAACGTGCAGAAGATTCAACCCATTGTTGCTGCCTTTGAAGTTGTAAGAAGAGGACCATGAGCCAGGGACTGCAGGAGGTCTCTGGCAGGTAAGAATGACCCTTGGCTGATAGCCACAAGGAAATGGGAGATCTCAGTCCTGCAGTTGCTTGGAACAGAATCCAGCCAACAACCTGAATGGGTGTGAAAGTGGATTCTTCCTCTAAGCCTCCAAAGAAGAGCCCAGACTAGTCAATATCTTAATGTGGGCTTTTTGAGACTCAGACTAGAGGAATTAGTGTGGGCTCCTTGAGTCTCAGACCCCTGACCTATAGAATTGTGAGATAATACATTTGTGTTGTTTGTATAATTTGTTATGGCAGCAAAAGGAAATTAATACCTACTTTAAAGAATTGGACATATTACTCTCAGATAATGATTCCTAGTAATTTTCAGGACCCACTGAAAGGAGAGCATTAAGAATTTTTAGATATGAGATCTGTACTATGCATTCAGAGGTTCCCAAAAATTCTTCTCAATTTTTAATATTGAACCATGTTTTTCTTTTAAGAAAGTCTCAGAATTTATTTTCCATGCAGTTTCTTGCCTCTTACCATCCTCTCACCATCCTCATTTTCTTGCTGATAATATTTAATAATCTGAGCATTCAGTACATCTAAAGGTTGTAAGGTTAAGGAGGAATAAACTCTACTTACTTAACTGCATGCTGACAATAATTTAAAGATCAATCCTCTCTTCACCTCTTTGGTTGTCTTTTTTCTTTCTTTCTTTTTTTTTTTTTTAATTTATTTCTTTTCAGTGTAACAGGATTCATTGTTTATGCACCACACCCAGTACTCCATGCAATACGTGCCCTCCATAATACCCACCACCTGGCTCCCCCAATTTACCACCCCCCTGCCTATTCAAAACCCTCAGATTGTTTTTCAGAGTCCATGGTCCCTCATGGTTCATCTCCCCTTCCAATTTCCCTCAACTTCCTTCTCCTTTCCATCTCCCCATGTCCTCCATGTTATTTGTTATGCTCCACAAATAAGTGAAACCATATGATAATTGACTCTCTCTGCTTGACTTATTTCACTCAGCATAATCTCTTCCAGTCCCATCCATGCTGATATAAAAGTTGGGAGATGTGGTCCATATACACTATAGAGTATTATGCCTCCATCAGAAAGGATGAATACCTCTTTGGTTGTCTTATCAGATCTTTGGAGGATACATTCTAAAGCGGACCCACTAGGAGTAATTGTGCTTGTACCATCCCCCACCAAATGTCTCCCTCCTTCAATTAAAAAACAGCTCATGGAGCACTGGGTGTGGTGCAAAAACAATGAATTCTGTTATGCTGAAAAGAAAAAAAACAAACAAAAACAGCTACTAGAAGAGAGATAGGTGTTGAGGGTACAAAAAGCAGTTGAATGAAGGAATAAAAACTCATTTTCTTTGTTTAAATTTTAATTTTTAATATTCTAATTCTTTGCTATTTATTGTGACTTTGCAACAACTTGTTCCTATGCCTATTTTGAATAGTTACTTCTATACTACAAATTCTAATCCTCTGAATCTAATCTTCTGCATCCCAAATTTCATCTGTATCTAAACAGTTGAAAGTTATGTATTCCTAATATAAATAATAAACTTTTAAAATCTGA
>PISX010033548.1:0-14956 GCA_004024625.1 Mellivora capensis | reverse complement strand
ATTCGTTGTAGCTGCTTTTTCATCCTTGGGTTTTTGTAAAACCTGACAGGAATAATGGGGTGGGGACTAACAGTTTCTGTTTTAACATTGACCTTAGTAATGGGTTTTCATGTTATTTTTTATATCTGGCAGTGAAAAGACAGGGTTTTAAGAAAGGGAGGTGACTGCTTTTTACTCTGCAGAATGATGGCAAAATATGAATGGTCTGAGATGTACCCTAATGTGCTAAATGTCTCTTTCAGGCTGGTAAAAATCAAAGTGACCCCAAGAAAATGGCTCCTCCCCCAAAAGAGGTAGAAGAAGACAGTGAAGATGAGGAGATGTCAGAAGATGAAGATGATGATAGCAGTGGAGAAGAGGTAATTATGTGCGACTTAATGTAGATTTGTGTTCCACTATGAAATGGAGAGTTAAAACAGGGCATATTGGATGTCTGAAAGTAGTGACAAAAATAAGATTATATTCATTCATCCATGGCCTGCTGAGATGATTGTTTCCCAAGCTCTTCATTGACATGTTAATGGAGTATTTAAATTTTGAGAGAAAAGATTGGGAGTCTCCTTTTCTTGAGCACTGTGGAGGGCTTGGTGTTAATGTTTTGTCAAGTTGTGACATTTAGTTTGACTCTGTTAACCTAACATACTAGATGAGTAAAGAGCCTGGACTTAATTGTTGAGTGGCATTGCTGTGCCTTGTTTTCAAGTTTGAGGTTAGCTTTACCAGAATAATAATAATAAGAGTTGTTATTGTTGTAATTATTTTCCCAGCTTCCAAGCGGGATTTAGTCTCTATTCCAATGTCTGTGAGTTTTCTGATAACTGGTTACGGTACCTCTTGGTGTGGGTTGAGGGTTGCTACCTTTCTGTGTTAACCTGTTACCACTCCTGGCTACTGTTTTCTCAGTTGTGAAGACAGCTAACTAGTATATTTGTGCTCAGATTTCTTTTGTGGAGTTTAATCAAGGTTTTACTGATAATACATTACCCAGTAAAACTGGCAGTGAGCAAAAAGTATAACTTAAGATGTAGTATAATTAGATGTAGATAAATGATTTTTATTAAGCTTAAGATGCTCACTCTTGTAAGGGCTAACTGTCCAGTATATTTGATACTCATTTTCTGTTTTTAAGAGCGAGCCTTCAGTGAACTTCATACCACTGCCCACTGTCGGACCTCTAAATGATTTAGTAGCATTTAACAAGTAGAGCTTTTTATTTGGAAGACTTTAAATCTGTCAACTCATAATTTCTAACAATATGTGAGGTTGGTGCTGTTACCCTTTACAGAGGAGAAAAAAAGTTACGGCTTAAAATGAAAAGCCTTGCCTAAGGCTGTCATACAGTGGCAGGTGGGATGCAAGCAGTCTGTTGTCAGAGTCCATGTTAGGCTGTGATGCTTTAAAGATGGGGTTATCATGTATGAGATATTTTAACCGTTAAGAGGCATTTCTTATGCTTGAGTATTTCACTTGAAGATGAAGGCCATGATTTCAGTCACATGGAAGGACCCATGTCATGGCCCTGTAGTCTAACATGCTAACATACATCCAGTGCATGTGGTCTGGAGCCAGAACCAGTTCCAGAAGTTATTACTCATTCATGAAACCAAGGCCATCTTTCTGGGTTTGGAAACAGCCTTATGTTTGGTTTTATTTATTCTTTAGGTTATCATTCCTCAGAAAAAAGGTAAGAAGGCTACCACCACTCCAGCAAAGAAGGTGATGGTTTCCCCAACAAAAAAAGTCACAGTTGCCACACCGGCCAAGAAAGCAGTTGTTACCCCTGGCAAAAAGGCAGCGGCTACACCAGCCAAAAAGACCGTTGCACCTGCCAAAGCAGTAGCAACACCTGGCAAGAAGGGAGCCACACCAGGCAAGGCATTGGTAGCAACCCCTGGTAAGAAAGGAGCAGCCACCCCAGCCAAGGGAGCAAAGAACGGTAAGAATGCTAAGAAGGAAGACAGTGATGAGGAAGATGATGATGACAGTGAAGAGGAGGATGAGGAAGATGAGGATGAGGATGAAGATGAGGATGAATTTGAGCCAGCGGTGATGAAAGCAGCTGCTGCTGCCCCTGCCTCCGATGATGAGGATGATGATGAGGAGGAAGAAGATGAAGACGATGAGGAGGAGGATGAAGATGAGGATGAAGATGGTAAGGAGTTCTTCCATTAGTTCCTGGGCTACTTTTGTAAGATAGATTGGGGTGAGGTTTTGGCAGTAGTACTGTGTATTCCATGACAACCTGGAGTTAGATGAAAGCCATTCCAGTGTTTGTGGTACACTAGACTTAAGTTACTCAAAATGATTGCCTGCCCCTGAGAAAATGCTTAAAATGTCACATTTTATGAGTATTTTTCATAATGGCAGATTTTGCTTCCAACCAATCTGTTAATTTCCTTCCATAATTTGCTAAGCACAGTGGTATTAATAGAATTACATTTCCTTTAGATTCTTTTTTTTTTTTTTTTTAAGATTTTATTTATTTGACAGAGGGCGAGAGATCATAAGTAGGCAGAGCAGCAGGCTCCCCGCTGAGCAGAGAGCCCGACGCTGGGCTCAATCCCAGGACCCTGAGATCATGACCTGGGCCAAAGGCAGAGGCTTAACCCACTGAGCCACCCAGGCGCCCCTCCTTTGGATTTTCTTAGAACTTAGAGTGTTTTGGTAGAATTCTCTTGAGTTTTTGACTAAGTTGCATCACCTTCAGACTCTGAAGAAGAAGCTATGGAGACTACACCAGCCAAAGGGAAGAAAGCCCCTGCAAAAGCTGTTCCTGTGAAGGCCAAAAGCACACCTGAGGACGAAGATGAAGAGGATGATGATGAGGATGAAGATGATGAGGAGGAGGAGGATGAAGATGAGGAGGAGGAGGAGGAGGACGAAGATGAGGAGGAAGAAGAAGAAGAAGAGGAAGGTACTCAAGTTAGATTCTAAAGTACACCCTAAAATTTTTATTTGAAGGAGACAACTTCAGGGGCATCTGGCTGGCTCAGTTGGTAGAGCTTGTAGCTCTTGACCGTGGAGTCATGAGTTGGAGCCACATGTTGGGCACAGAGGTTGTTACTTTATCCAAAAGAAGGGAGGCACTTCGTTATGTGTGGCTACTGACTGGTAACCAGATTGTTTGAAATCTTGTCCAGAGCCTGTTAAAGAAGCACCTGGAAAACGAAAGAAGGAAATGGCCAAACAGAAAGCAGCTCCTGAAGCCAAGAAGCAGAAAGTAGAAGGTAACTGGGGAATGGGAGATTAGGGAGGGTTAGGACGCCTAATAGCACAATTGATGAACAAAAAAGGGACTTAATACTGAAACCTGATGTGTTACTGTGATATCTGATGTGCTCTGTGTGGAAATGGCATAATAGAAGTTTAAGTTCTTGCCATACTTTACAGATAGAATAGACTAATTTTGAGTTTATATTTTGCATAGCTACAGAACCAACTACATCATTCAATCTTTTTGTTGGAAACCTGAACTTCAGCAAATCTGCTCCAGAATTAAAAACCGGCATCAGTGACCTTTTTGCTAAAAATGATCTTGCAGTTGTGGATGTCAGAATTGGTGTGTCTAGGTGAGTATGAGGGAGTTCTACACATTGCTTCTGGGTTTGCAAATCTTTAAATATTAGACACTAATGAGTTAAGTTACTAGATTATCAAAATATAAAATCCCAAATCGAAGTTTTCAAAATCTCCTTTAAATTTTGTTAATGCACTAAATTCTCAATAAGTTGATGCTTATGTTTCTAGAATAATCTAAAAATACTGGAGTTGGGGCACCTGAGTAGCTTAGTCAGTTAAGCATCTGCCTTCAGTCATGATCCCAGGACCCTGGGATCCAGTCCCGAATTGGGCTCCCTGGTCAGTGGAGAGTCTGCTGCTTCCTCTTCCTCTTTATCTCATGCTTGCGCATGCGTGCTTGCCTTTTGTCAAATCTTTAAAAAAAAGGGGGGGGTAGTGGATTTGAGGAGCTATAATTGTTAATGCTTTTAGATAGGATTTTCTTAGTGCTTAAAACAGGTTCTTTTGACAGTTAATATCAGTTGTTATGAGCAGTATGGTTACTATGACGTCAAATGTGAACTCACATCCCGTTACCCATATTTACACTTGGCACTGTAGGTGCTTTTTTACTTGTTTGTTTGCCGCCTCAAATTAGTGTTCCTGCTCTCCAGTGTGTGTTCTGTAGTTCGTGTTTTTATGGGGTTTTCCCCCACTCATGGTTTTTTCATCTTACCACCTTAAAGGAAGTTTGGCTATGTGGATTTTGAATCTGCTGAAGACCTGGAAAAAGCTTTGGAGCTCACTGGTTTGAAAGTCTTTGGCAATGAAATTAAACTAGAAAAACCAAAGGGAAAAGACAGTAAGAAAGGTATGTAAGACTTCAGGTCATTGTGATAGTGCTCTCTCCTAACTTTTTAATGGGTATGTATCTGGTCGGGAGGTAAGTGGCCAGACTAAGTAGTTCAGCCCTTGGTTTCCTTATAATGTGAGGACTCAATGAGTTCAAGTGTTAACATCCACTGCTTGCTGGTGATATAAATTCCCAAATCTCAGGTAACCAAGAATAGACTTCGATAAAAAAAGAATTGGTTAATATAGATGGTTCTTTTCCTCACTGGAACTAGATTAGGTCACCCAACTACTCTTTCTGTATCCTTTACCTTTTCTCTGTTCACTTGTCTTATTTTAAAATGTTCATAATTTTTTAATTCAAAAAATACTGAGCACTTGTTTTAGTTTGAACTGTGTTGTAAGTATTCAGTATATAGTTTGCTTGAATTATGACAGCATTTTGTTTTTGCCACTGCTGCATCTTCATACTGGTTTGTGTGTTATATCTCAAGTTACTTGTTGAACAGAACTTTTCCATTAGCTGATATTTGTGGGTTAAGGGAATGTCTTTTAGGCCATACGTTTCCAGTTTTGTCTTTTTTATCTAGATCGAGATGCGAGAACACTTCTGGCTAAAAATCTGCCTTACAAAGTTACTCAGGATGAATTAAAAGAAGTATTTGAAGATGCTGTGGAGATCAGATTAGTCAGCAAGGATGGAAAGAGCAAAGGGTATGCTTTGTGTCTGTGGAATGTTGAGTTTTATTAAAATAATTGCATTTCCCTGGTTTTGTAATTTTGATCTCACTTTCCGAGGTATGTGATTTTTGGCAAATAAACCTTTAATCAGTGCCTCTGTTTCCTATCTGTACAGTAGAGATAATATACTTAATCCATACCGTGATTTTAAAAGGCGAGCTTATGTATAAAGTACTGTGCAGTGTGCTTAGTTTTATAAGTAATAGTAGTTATGCAGTGAGGTGGGGTTACCATGAATAAATTTTCTAGGTATACTTGGCAGCTTTTTCTAGTATGGGAAGAAAGTTTTCATTGAAAAGTAGAACATGGCAGGAAACGAGAACATTTCAGTTTGAAACAAAGAATGCTTTAATTGTACTCATTTGAAACAAGGTTCTGTTGCTAAGATTAAAACATTTGTGTTAAAAGAATACAGTTTTTAGGGGTGCCTGGGTGGCTCAGTTGTTAAGCATCTGCCTTCAACTCAGGTCATGATCCGAGTATCCTGGGATGGGGCTCTGCTACACGAGTCTCCCTCTCCCGCCACCACCCCCCACCACCTGCTTGTGTTCACTCTCGCTGTGTCTCTGCCAAATAAAAAAAAAACCTTAAAAAAAAAATACAGTTTTTAGGGACACCTAAGTGGCTTAGTCATTGGGTGTCTGCTATCAGCTTGGGTGGTGGTCCTAAGGTCCTGGGATCAAGCCCTGTGTTGGGAAGCCTGCTTCCTCTCTCACTCCCTCTGCTGGTGTTGCGCACTCACTGTGTCTGTCAAGTAAAAAATATTTTTTAAAAAATACGGTTTTCAAAAATGAGTTCTTCATGATATCCCCCCCCCCCATTGTTGCAGGATTGCCTACATTGAATTTAAGACAGAAGCTGATGCAGAAAAAACCTTGGAAGAAAAGCAGGGAACAGAGATAGATGGGCGGTCTATTTCCCTGTACTACACTGGAGAGAAGGGTCAAAGTCAAGACTATAGAGGTGGAAAGAATAGCACTTGGAGTGGTAAGAATTTATAGGATTCTGGGATTTATGGGTTGATATCTTTGTACTTTAAGTTAACTAATAAATCACATGTAGAAAAACATCAAGTTATGCCTCTATTTGTAATAACTCTGTCTTGAGTGAGAGCTGTAAGAAGTCATTTTGCATTAGAACATAGATTAGCTTCCTTCGTGTGTATGCTTTTTACTTTAGCTTAGTGTGCATTGATAAATTAGAATCTAGGAAGATGTAGACAAGTAGCTTTTATGTCTCTAGGTAACAGGACTGAAACAGTGCATGACTAGTGCTCAGTCTGAGTAATAGGTGGAAGTCCACCTGCGTCGCCGTTGGTATGTTAACTCTTCCCAGGTGTGGAAGTTCTTGAGTAAGGTATTGTAGCTGTGACTAAACTTGGTGACCATTGCTTCAGAGTCTTCATTTGTCGTTGTTGGTTTTTGGTTTGTTTTTTTTTTGTTTTTGTTTTTTGTAGGTGAATCAAAAACACTGGTTTTAAGCAACCTTTCTTACAATGCAACAGAAGAAACCCTTCAGGAAGTATTTGAGAAGGCAACTTTCATTAAAGTGCCCCAGAACCAAAATGGCAAATCTAAAGGGTAAAATAACTAGTATCTTTAGGTTACCAATTAATGTGCTCTAAGAATGTCTTGCATAGCTCTAAAAAGGGGGGTAAAATTTGTTTTTCCTGGCAATTACCGGAAGCTGAATCATCTTAGCTCCACAAATTTGTATAAAGAGTATCATTTAAGTATCTCCTTGAGGTAAAAGGCTTGGTGTTGGTAGAAGGCAGCATAGGAGCCATGTGCTTGGTGACTTGCTCTAAGAATTGATTGTTTGTCCTCAGGTATGCATTTATAGAATTTGCTTCATTTGAAGATGCTAAAGAAGCTTTAAATTCCTGTAATAAAAGGGAAATTGAGGGCAGAGCAATCAGACTGGAGTTGCAAGGACCCAGAGGATCACCCAATGCCAGAAGCCGTGAGTTATATTTAATAGGGTATGGTGTTGTGGGTCGGCATTCCTCGGTCTGTTGCTGTATTGGGGTGTTTTGTTTTTTGGGAGGGTTTTTTTGGTCCAATTTAGAGATGAACATTTTTGTTTATCTCTTGTTGCTGAGTGAAGGATACTGGATATGATGACTGATTATCTGAGAAAATAATTGATGAAATCTCAAGAAAATTCCTCTAGATAGTCAAGTTCTGATCCAGCTGTCTTCTCCAAGCAGCACATCTGCCCCTGGTTACTGCCCTGTGTGATCATTATAAAAAGCTTTCTGCTTAGGGATTGCTCTCTGTCTGGTTTGCATTGCTTCTCCTGCTTTCCATAAAGGATGAGACAGGATCTCAGCTGCTCTGGTAATCAGTGTAAGTTTAAGATGGTGCTTGATGTAGGTCTTTTGTTTTAATTCACAAGTTTACTAAGTTGCTTTTTACCTGCTTTTTTTCAAATAGCCTTTAAGTGAAGGGCTTACATCTGCTAAGATGAGCATTCTTGGCAGTAGTCTCATACTGGACATTATTGAAAGCCAGCATCTGGTTATTGTGAATTGTGGCTTTAGGTAAAATGTACAATTTTTCTTCCGTAGAGCCGTCCAAAACTTTGTTTGTCAAAGGTCTGTCTGAGGATACCACAGAAGAAACATTAAAGGAGTCGTTTGATGGCTCTGTTCGGGCAAGGATAGTCACTGACCGGGAGACTGGGTCCTCCAAAGGGTAAGCTGAGCAGGGAATGTTCAGCGTCTGCTAAGTGGAGCCCTCCCATCTGGCAGATCTTCTCATTGAGCTCCTTTCTGTCGATTGGTGGCAGTTTATGGATTCGCACGAGAAGAAGAGACAATTCACAGTTAGCATTATTTTACCTTCTGTCTTCTCAGAGGTATATTTTGCT
Source organism: Mellivora capensis (assembly GCA_004024625.1). Taxonomy (NCBI): domain Eukaryota; kingdom Metazoa; phylum Chordata; class Mammalia; order Carnivora; family Mustelidae; genus Mellivora; species Mellivora capensis. The sequence goes on along the minus strand of PISX010033548.1, from coordinate 6,994 downwards.
GTTTTGTGAGACATTTCTGAGGTTCAAATAGTAAAACCAGTTTCAACCTTTTGGGGTAGCTCCTATTAGTGGGGTCTTTCTCCGTTGATCACATTTGTTTCCTATGGGATCGGGGTCCAGCATGTGCGGTTAACCTGGGCACTTGTTGAGTATGTCTTCCATAATGGGCAATTTCATTTGGCCTTTTAGGTTTGGTTTTGTAGACTTCAACAGTGAGGAAGATGCCAAAGCTGCCAAGGAGGCCATGGAAGATGGTGAAATTGATGGAAACAAAGTCACTTTGGACTGGGCCAAGCCTAAGGGTGAAGGTGGCTTTGGAGGCCGCGGTGGAGGCCGAGGTGGCTTTGGAGGCCGAGGTGGTGGCAGAGGAGGCCGAGGTGGATTTGGTGGCAGAGGCCGGGGAGGCTTTGGAGGTAAGAAGGCTGGGGGGCTTCGTTTTGTATGTACTGGGCACTGTGGCACATGCACTAAAGAATGTGCCCAGAGCTCAGAGTCCCTTGTCTCAATCTCCAGGTTCTCACTGGTCACTCTGGGGAGGGGAGGGTTCCTGGCAGCTTGCACTTATTCGTTAATGATGTCTTGCCTTCCTATAGGGCGAGGAGGCTTCCGAGGAGGCAGAGGAGGAGGGGGAGACCACAAGCCACAAGGAAAGAAGACGAAGTTTGAATAGTTTCTTCCATCCCTCTGTTTTTCCCTCTTTTGTTTGAAAGAAAAGGACTCTGGGGTTTTTACTCTGTTACCTGATCAATGACAGAGCCTTCTGAGGACATTCCAAGACCGTACAGTCCTGTGGTCTACTTGGAAATTCGTATAGATAACATTTCAAGGGAGATACCCTGTTGGTTTTGACTGGATATTCATATAAACTTTTTAAAGAGATGAGTGATAGAGCTAATCCTTATCTGTAAGTTTTGAATTTATATTGTTTCTTCCCATGTACAAAACCATTTTTTTCCTACAAATAGTTTTGTTTTTTTGCGTTGGGGGGTGTAAAGGAAAGCAGAATGTTTTATCATGGTTTTTGCTTCAGCAACTTTGGGACAAATTAAAAGTCCTAAACTCTGGTGCCAGACTTGTACTTCCTAGAGTGTTTCTCCTGGACTATAGTGAAGGTGGAGCATGGCAAAGCCAGCTCTGCCACTCCAGGTCCACCCCGCCACCCCTCCTAGTAGTGCTTGATAAATTGGTTTCAAGTATCCTGGCTACAAGTTTTGGTGAAATGGCTGGTAAGGTGAAATGTAAGGCTTGTTGGAATTCTGTGCCTTATCCTGCTTTGTAGGAGGCCTGAGAATATCAGGTATCCTGAAGAAGTTCTGGAGAGGGGCCAGGAGCACATTGGTCAGGCCTCCTGAGGCATGCTGCAGAGAGCGTGGACTCTGGAATTGGCAGTGACTCAGTAGAATTTGTGCCAGATAACTGGACCATGGGGGCTTTGGGACTGTGAGTGAGCCTGGAGAGGAAACTACTAATCCAGTGGGTGGACCTCATATTTTTTCTAAGTCCAACAACCTCAGGTTAAACTGATGAGAAAGGGCTTTGGTATTAGTCTATGTTCGGTAGTCCTACTCCTTGTCCCCTCTACCTCTAATAAAAGTTAAGGAACCTATGAAAGGTCTGTGCCAAGGGATTAACAGGATTAAAGAATGCCCCAGATGCTACAGAGCAGAAGTCTTTTAACCTAGCCATCCATATCCAAACACCACATGGACTCTAACCACCTATTTCTATCAGACTAGTCATAGTCAACATGTAGAAGGAGCACCTGGCTAGTGGAGCATTCAGCTCTTGGTTTTAGGGTTGTGAGTTTGAGCCCCACATTAGGTATAGAAATTACTTAAAAGTCTTTTTAAAATTATTTTAATTAACCTATAATGTATTATTTACCCCAGGGATACAGGTCTGAATTGTCAGGCTTACACATTTCACAGCACTCAAGATATATCACATACTCTCCCCAATGTCCCTAACCCAGCCACCCTCTCCATACCCCCTCCCCCCAGCAACCCTGAGTTTGTTTTGTGAGCTTAAGAGTTTCATGGTTTGTCTCCCCTTCTGATCCCATCTTGTTTCATTTTTTTCTTCCCTACCCCCCAACCCTGCCTGTCAAATTTCCTCATATCAGGGAGATCATGATAATTGTCGTTCTCTGATTTATTTCACTCAGCATAATACCCTCTAGTTCCATCCACATCGTTGGAAATGGCAAGATTTCATTTTGATGGCTGCATAGTATTTCACTGTTTGAATATTTTAAAAAAAGTATATATATACACATACACTAGAGAATTTTTTAGGCTTAGAGGGCAGCCTAAAGGAAATCAATGGACCGTTCAGTTTTGTCCTTTTTGAGTTGCATTCTGGGGTGAGGAGACCTAAGATTCACACACTATCTGTGACCTGAACCAGTCCTTTTGCGTGTACTGTGGATGGAGAGGACAGATGACCTCCTTGGAGGGTGAGCTTGCCAGTGGCAGTTTGGTGCTGCTGTGAAGAAAACCACCCAGCAGGGGCATGCTCTCTGACCAGTCAAGCCTAAAAAAAGTTGGCATTCTGTTATTCTAGAATCAAAAGTTTAAGTTGGAGCACATGGGTTTAAGTCTGTTAGCTCTTAAACTACAGCAAAGATGAATGGCATTCAAAATCTGTATCAGTGGCAGGTGAGTGCCCCAGCACTGGACTTGGAGGAAGGCCCATGAGGCTGCTGTTCGGCTCTCGAGACCCAGCAAAGGATGTCTAGGACCTTTGTGGCCCAACATCGTTTTCTTACGGAGGTGCTTATTCTAGTTGTCTACTCATGTAGGTCTGCAGGTTTAAGTAAACCTGAAAACAGGGTATTTGGCCATTAGGAACATGAATTGGGGTTGCTCTTGGCCCAGGCCCAGCATAGCCCACGCCCAGGTACTCTTCAAATGCTGTGAAATAGGATTTGACTGCCCCAGGAAAGGGAAACACTCCCACCGTTAAGAGCTGCTCTTCTATGTCTATTTCTTGATTTGAGAGAGAGTACAGAGGGAAAGGAAGAAGCCCACTCCTTGATGAGCAGAGAGCCAGTCCTGGGGTTTGATTCCAGGGCCCAAGGTCATGACCTGAGCTGAAATCAGATGCTTAACCAACTGAACCACCTATGTATACTTTCTAAATTTTATTTCTAGATGTTTGACAGCGAGGAAGGGAACACAAACAGTGGGAAAGGGAGAAGCAGGCTTCCTGCCAAGCAGGGAGACCAATGCGGGGATCGATCCCAGGACCTTGGGATCATGACCTGAGCCAAGGGCAGATGCTGACGACTGAACCACCAGGCACCCCAATATACTTTTTTAAAGATTTTTTTTTTTTTTTTTTTTAAGATTTCATCTATTTGACAGAGATCACAAGTAAGCAGAGAGGCAGGCGGGGGGAGAGAGAGGGAAGCAGGCTCCCCGCCGAGCAGAGAGCCCGATGCCGGACTCGATCCCAGGACCCCGAGACCATGACCCGAGCCGAAGGCAGAGGCTTCACCCACTGAGCCACCCAGGCACCCCCCGATATACTTTTAATAAAAGTGAATGTTCTGGGGCGCCTGGGTGGTCAGTGGGTGAAGCCTCTGCCTTCGGCTCGGGTCATGGTCTCGTGGTCTGGGATGGAGCCCCATGTCCCGCTCCCTGCTTGGCAGGGAGCCTGCTTTCTCCTCTCTCTGCCCGCTGCTCTGCCTGCTTGTGATCTCTGTCAGACGGATAAATAAAATCTTTAAAAAAAAAAAAAAATGTTCCTGACACTGTTCCTGGAGTGTACCAGGCATTTACCTCAGCCCCTCTATAAACCTGCTGTGGGCAGAAAATTAAGGTTCTTTCTCACTTTCTGCTACTTGCTTCATCACCATTAAGGAAGGGTGACAGGCCAGCCCTGTTACTGCTGGTAGTTCCAGAGGTGGTCTGACTTGGGTGGAATGGAAGGGAGATTGGAGGGTTGTCGGTAGCCCTGAAAGGCAAAGAGGAACCTTCAGCTTTCTATACAGGGACTGGAATCCTTCAAATAAATGTTTTAATCCTAAGCCTGCCTGAAGACTGGTTTTGCATTTGGTGGGTTGGGGGAAGATTCTGCAGCCATTTTAGAAAAGCATGTTCCCTTTAGCAAATGGTTGTCGCTGCTTTTGTCGTTCTTCCAGCAGGTGGCAGCACATCCACAAGGATGTGGAACCCTGAGGCTTCGTTTCAGGCCAATGTGTTTTTGACTTCAAACTTATTCTCAAGCTGGGGCTTGGGAATCTGCAAGGAAGTCCACTTAGCACACTTGAGAGATGCTATAGAATCAACAGACAACTCCATTTTATTGAGCCCTCGTCTTGTGCCCTTTCTCAGCGTTACCCCATTTTTCTGTGCTTGGTTCACTTAATGATCTCCTTTGGTTTTGTTTGCTGTAAAGATTTTTATTCATTTATTTGACAGCACAAGCAGGGGGAGTGGCAGGCAGAGGGAGAGAGAGAAGCAGGCTTTCCGCAGAGCAGGGGGAACCCGATGTGGGACTCAATCCCAGAACTCCTGGGTCATGACCAAGCAGAAGGCAGAAGCCTTAACTACTGGGCCACCCAGGTGCCCCTAATGATCTCATATCTCAGTCTCTGTCTCCGCTCAATCTAAAAAAGTCCCAAAACTTCTCATTAAAAAAAAAATTGTCCCCTGGGGAGCCTGGGTGGTTCAGTCAGTTAAGTGTCTGCCTTCAGGGTCCTGGATGGAGTCCCATGTTGGGCTCTGCTCAGGAGGAAGCCTGCTTCTCCCTCTGTCTACCGCTCCCCCTGCTTGTGCGTGTGTGCGCACTCTCTCTCTCTCTCTCCCCCTGTCAAATACATTTAAAAAGACTGTCCCCTGACCTGACCTCCCCACCCAGTTATTCCCACTTCCTTTCATTGCCAAACTTTGAGAAGGACCACACTCCTGCCTCCACTCCTTTTCCCCAGCATTGTGGCTTCTCTGTCCACCTGCTTACCTGCAGCCTCTGATAGATGATCGCTCCTTCCATCCTGAAAGTCCCTTCTCCACCCTCAGAAAATGGGCAGACACAGTAGTGTGGAGGCTTTGTGATACCGGGCTGAGGTGGAGAGGGAAAGAAAAGAACAAAGAGTCCTGGGATTAGATCCTTTCAACAGACTCTGCAATTAATAGCTGTGAGTCAGTGGCTGTCCCCCTCAGGTCAGGTAACCCAGCCACTGAGGGCAAAGGCCCGGAGAGTTCCTCTATTACCGGTCCCTCTGCATGGAAACATGAAAAGAACACATAAATCCCTGCCAAGCTCTGAGTAGAGGGACTTGGTTTTGTTCATTGTTCTGTCTCATGGGCCTAGGACGGTGCCTGACATGCAGTTGGTACTCAGTGATGAACGAAGGAAGCCTGGAAAAACTCCTTTCCCCAGCTGCAGGGAAAGCTGTGATAGCGGGAGATAACCAAGGCCAGATGTTCCTGTTCTTAACATGTATTTTTAAAGGCGCCTGGGTGGCTCAGTGGGTTAAAGCCTCTGCCTTCAGCTCGGGTCATGATTTCAGGGTCCTGGGATCAAGCCCCGCATCGGGCTCTCTACTCAGCAGGGAGCCTGCTTCTCCCCCCACCCCCCCACCTGCCTCTCTGACTACTTGTGATCTCTCTCTCTGTCAAATAAATAAATAAAATCTTAAAAAAAAAAAAGATGTTGGACAAATAATACCAGATAGAAACTGGAGCAGATGTCTGTCATCCTTGAAAGAAGACAGGAATACTTTGTCTTTCCTGAGATAGTTTTCCTACCCTCTGAGGGTATCCCCCAGTTAGCATGACTCCTCAGACAGAGTTTAAGCAGAAAAAGGGGGTCTTACTGAACTGAGGAGTCAGTTTGGAGTTTGAGTCTGGAAATTTTCCTGAAAATACAGGAGACACAGAGCCATAAAATCTGCATACTCAATAACCTTCAAATTCTTGGCCAAGTCCTAAATTGTGTATGCTTGGAGAAGTATCTCATGAGCCCAGGGGAAAACAGCAGAAAGGTGAAAGAGGAAAGAGCTGGCTACAGATGCCAGCAGCTGCCTGGGGCTAATGAGAGACAGTTGGGAGTTCAAGTTCTGCCCAGTTAGAAGGTTTTGATAAGCACTTCAAGCTTTTCTTTGAAACTTTGAAGGGCTATACTGTAGAAGTAACAGCCACATCTCAGGCATAAGGACTGAGCCTAGGACTAAGCCAAATGCAAAACCAAAATAGGTCCACCCTAATAAAGTCTAAAGCTTGAAATCCCCACATTATCAAGGTGCTCTGTTGGGAATTCAGTTGCCTATTAGAACAAAATAGTGTTCAGAGGAGGATAATGAAGTTCAGACTCTACAGAGCAATGTGTCATGTCCAGTAAGAAAGAAATTACTAGGGGTGCCTGACTGGTTCTATCTGTAAAGCATGTGGATTTTCATCTCAGGGTTATGAGTTTGAGTCCCACGTTGGGCATAGAGTTTACTTAAAAAAAAAAATTAAGCATGCAATGAAGTATGAAAATGTAGTCCACAATCAAGACAAAGTGTTAATCAGTAAACACAACTCACATGTTGAAATTTGTAGGCAAGGACTTTAATCATTACAAATATGTTAAATATTTTAATGACTGAGCCACCCAGGTGCCCCAGAAGAAAGGATCAGTTAACCAGAAAACAGATCAATAGAAAATATTGACAGAGTTCAGGACATGCTACCCCAAAACATAACATCTTGACATATTGAATATTTCAAGCTGAAGGAATTTGAGAAACAGCAGATGTAAGAAAGACTCTGTGACCTTCCCTGAAGAGGTCATAGACCCCCAAGAGCAAGGTGCCCTCCCTATAGCTAGAGGAAAGGAGCACCTTTATCTCTGAAGATAGGAACACCAAGAGGAACTTGAAGAACAGGCCCCACTGTCTTCCCCAGGTTAATGAACTTAGCTCATACCTTCTTCTTGGTCCTATCACATGTTCCCACAACTCTCCACTTTTCATCGAACCTAACAAAGACACTCAGGTGACACTACC
>PISX010033547.1:0-14968 GCA_004024625.1 Mellivora capensis | reverse complement strand
CCCTTGGTTTCTGCGGCGGACTCTGGTTCAGAACAGCCCCTCCCAACTTCCTCCTCCTTCCGCACAAAGGATGTCCCTCTTCTTCGCTGGACCTGCCTGTGGTCTTGCCAGAGCTTGCGAGTCCCAAACGGGAATTCTCCGCCGTTCCTGAATACACCTGTTTTGCGGGTAAAATGGTGCCAGTTTTATCTTTAAGGTAAACACTCATCTCTTTTCAGCTGCCCCACTCGTCACCAGCATGTGGAGTGTGGCTGCACGTCTCAAACGGGGGCCAGGCTAGGTTCCTACACGGCCTATTGCGCACGCCCGTTAGTCTCTCCTAACCTGCTCGGGACACTGACTTGCAAAATTTTGATTTTTAGCTCATCCACTCTTCGTGATGTTGAGTTCTGTGAGTACTAGCAGCTGGCGCCGGCCCTCCAGATTCAAACCAGCCCCGTCACCCCCTCCGCAGTCCCCGGCGCTGCCCTTTCCAGCCCAACCCTTCTCTGTTCCGAAGCCACAGCAGCCACATGTCGCCTGTCCCTCTCCGTGGCTGGTCTTTGCCAGAAAGCCATGCAAGTGGAGTCCTACACACGCAACCTTGGAGACGGGCTGTTTTCACTCAGTGAGCCCAGCGAGGTTCATCCGAGGTCTGCCGCTCGTCCGTCTCGTGTCCTTACTCCGGCGGCACTCCGCGGTGCCCTTGTTCAAATACTTACCCACAGAGGGACACTGGGTGGTTTCTAGCTCTGTGCAGGTTTTGTGCGGACGTGGGGTTTCACCTCTTGATAAATGCCCCAGAGCGGGATTGTCTGGGCATATGGTGTGCGTATCCGTAGTTTCTGAAGAAATTGGCTGATTCTCAGAATGGCTGTTCCATCTGCTGTTCCCACGGCCCGGCAGGCGAGCTCCCGGCTCCCCTGCACTTGTGCGGCCGGCGCTGGTTTTGTGTATGGCCGTCCCAACACATGTGGTAGATCTTACGTCGTTTTACGAGGAGCATCTTTTCACAGGCTTACTTGCCGTCCGTGTGTCTTCCATGGTGAAGTGACGGTGAGAACATTTGGCTTATTTTCACATTGATGAGTTTTCACAGTCCATTACATACTCTGGATGCAAGTCTTTTGTCAGATTCGTGATCTGCAGGTCTTTTCCAGATACTGTATTGTTGCTAAAATTTGCATTTGGTTCTTTTGATCATTTACTTTTCTCTGCTGAGGACATCTGTCTTCCCTTCATCTCTTGTGTTCAGTCTTACCGGACAGAAGATCGTTTCACTGCTTTGTGAAATTCTTTGACAACTCCAGCATCTGGGTCATCTTGGAGTTACCCTCTACTGACCGTCTTTTCTCCTTCACATTTGGTGCTGTCGCTGTTGAGTCATTTTGGGTTCCGTGCTGGACATTGTGGGTTGGGTGGTGGGATCCTGGGTCCTGTCAGAGTCTTCTGGGGACTGTTGCTCTCGGCGCTGTTTGCAGCAGGCGCTGGGTGGGCGGGTGGCGACCCCAGCGTCTGTCCAGTTCTCAAAGCCCCCGCCCTGCTGGTTGTGTCTTCCCAGCAAACGCACACCTTGTGGGGTTGGTCGGGACTGGGGCGGTGGTTCGTGTGGTAAATCGGTTCCTGGAGTAACACTGACTCCAGGACAGGTGTCTCGTAGGCTACTCGACACCCTGCATGTGTCTGACTCCACACTGGTAAAGTGAAAATACTGAAGTAAGAAGATGAGGAGAGAATTACTTTTCCAAAATGTTTGTATTTGTGTATCTAGTGGTCCTCGCGTCCTACCCCTCAATCAGGAGGGATGTGGCGTGGCCCAAGCGGTGATGGCCAAGAGCTGTCTCGGGGGCACACGCCAGGGTCTTCGGTCTCTGTTTGACACACTGAGGTGTGAAGGACACACTGGTGGGTCCACATCACTGGGGCTGCTGCTGGACGGTCAGCGACCCACGAGCGTGTGGTGCTGTGCCCGCGGTGCCGCTCCACCCGAGGGCCAGCTCTGCACCTTCCTCACGCCTCGTCTAGCGGCCTCATGCTCTTGGCGTAAAGTCAGCCATCTGTGGAGGTATTTACATCGCAGAGACAGTCAAAGGCTGTTCTCACCTTCAGGAATGCAGCTATTTTAGAATATGCACTTTTCCTGATATGTTAACTATATCCAATAGGTTCTAGTGGGTAGTGTTTTTATTTCTGTATTGTTTTCTAAATCACCTACTTTGGGGGACTTTATTTATTTCCAGTGACTATTGGAGAGGGGTTCTTCGGGGGGTGGGGGCTCCTATTTTCATTATTAGTGCTTTTTAAAAATTTTTACACTTCAGGTACAGAACGTGGTCTCTGAGCTTGCCACGGGTTCCTTCTCTCGCTAATGCTTGAGGAGAAAAGCATATCCCTTTTCTCAGGGTAAGGAACTCTCAGACGAAACAGTGTAGAGTAAGGATCTGAAGACTCCATTACCCTAAGTACACAAAGGTTCTGTTGCCTGAAGTGGCTCGTCAGGGCTGACTAGAAGTTGTGTCTCTGCGTCATCTGTCTTGGACCGAGAGGGAGTCAGAGTCCGTCACTTCACCTCTCTGTGCTCCTTCTTACTTGCCGCCTCTGTCTCGTGGGCGTGGCCCGCTGTTACCTGGTGCGTTGCTGTTCTGGAGCCTAATCTTACCAGTGACAGTTCCTTCACCACCTGAAGTGTCTCCCGTCTCACCTGACGGGACCCCAGCTGTTGTGACCTCCTCTCCACCGTGTTTGTAGGTTTTGGACACTCACCCTTTATCAGATAGGTCATTTGCAAATATCTTCACCCATTCCGCAGGCTGCCTTTTAGTTCTGCCACCTGTTCCCTTTGCTGTGCAGAAGCTCTGATCTTGATGAAGCCCCAGTAGCTCATGTCTGCCCTTGCTTCCCTCGCCTTTGGAGCCGAGTCTAGGGAGAAGCTGCTGCGGCTGAGGTCACAGAGGTTGCTGCCCGTGTCCTCCTCTCGGATTTCGATGGATTCCTGTCTCACATTGAGGTCTTTCATCCATTTTGAGTCTATTTTTGTGTGTGGGAAGGAAATGGTCCAGTTTCATTCTTCCGCATGTGGCTGTCCCGTGTTCCCAGCACCATTTGTTGAAGAGACTGTCCTCCTTCCACTGGACATTCTTTGCTGCTTTGTCGAAGATGAGATGAGTGTATAGTTGTGAGTTCATTTCTGTGTTTGCTCTTCTGTTCTATTGGTCTCTGTGTCTGTTTTTGTGCAGGTACCACACAGTCCTGGGGACTGCAGCTTTGTAATAGCCTGACGTCCGGAATGGTCATGCCTCCAGCTTTGCTTGTTTTTTCAGGGTTGCTTTGGCTACTCAGGGTCTGTTGTGGTTCCACACAAGTGTCAGTATTGTCTGTTCCAGTCTGTGAAAATGCTGGGTGTATTTCGGTAGTGATTGCCTTAAGTGTATATGTTGACTGCTTTGGGTAGTATAGATATTTTAACAATATTTGTTCTTCCAATCCATGAGCATGGAATGTTTTTCCGTTTCTTTGTGTCCTCTTCAATTTCTTTCATAAATATTGTATAGTTTCAGAATACTAGGTCTTTTACCTCTTTGGTTAGGTTTATTCCTAGCTATCTTGCTGTTTTTTGATGTAATTGTAAATGCGATCCATTCCTGCCTCATTATTGGTGTATAGAAATGCAATAAATTCCTGTATGTTGATTTTATATCCTGTGACAGCTGAATTCACGTGTCAGTTCTAGCAACTTCTTGGTGGAATTTTTTGGGGTTTTCTACATGCAAATAGTGGAAGTTTGAATTCTTCCTTGCTGATTTGAATGCTTCTTATTTGTTGTTGTTGTTGTCTGATTGCTGAGGCTAAGCCTTCTAGTACTATGTTAAATAGTAATGGTGAGAGTGGACATCCCTCTTTTGTTCCTGACCATAGAGGAAAGGCTCTCAGTTGTTCCTTATTGAGGATGATATTAGCTGTGGGCCTTTCGATACAGTCTTTATGACGTTGAGATCTGTTCCTTCTATCCCTACTTCATTGAGGATTTTTATCAAGAAAAAATTCTGTATTTTGTCAATTGTGTTTTCTTCATCTACTGAGAGGATCATGTGATTCTGGTCCTTTTTTTAATTAAGTGGTGTATCACATTGATTGATTTGCAAATATTGAACCACCCCTGCAGCCCAGGAATCAGTTCCACTTGATTTTGGTGAATAATTCTGTTAATGTATTATTGGATTCAATTTGCTAGTATCTTGTTGAAAAATTTTACATCCATATGCATCAGGGATCCTAACCTGTAATTCTCTATTTTAGTGGAGTCTTTGTCTGGTTTGGGAATTAAGGTAATGCTGGCCTTGTAGAATGAGTTTGGAAGTTTTCCTTTCTTTTCTAATTTTTGGAGCAGTTTAAGAATATAAGTATAAACTCTTCTTTAAATGTCTGATAGAATTCCCCTGGGAAGCCATCTGGTCCTGGACTTTTATTTGTTGGGTGATATTTGATTATTGTTTCGATTTCTTTGCTGGTTATAGGTCTCCTCAAATTTTCTGTTTCTTCCTGTTTCGGTATTAGTAGTTTGTAAGTTTCTAGGAATTTATCCATTTCTTCCAGAATGCTGTTTGTTAGCATATAATTTTTCATAATATTCACTGATGATTTTATTTCTGTGGTGTTGGTTATAATCTCTCCTCTTTCATTCATGATTTTATTTATTTGGGTCCCTTTTCTTTACTTTTTTATTAAGTCTGACTAGGATTTTATCCATTTTGTTAATTCTTTCAAAGAATCAACTCTTGGTTCCATTGGTATGTTTTACTGGCGCTTTTTGTTTGTTTCTATATTATTTATTCCCACTCTAATCTTTATTATTTCCCTTCTTCTGCTGGCTTTAGGCTTTATTTGCTGTTTCTTTTCCTGTCCTTTAGGTGTGAAGTTAGGTTGTGTACTTGAGACTTTTCTTGTTTTTTGAGGTAGGTTCGTACTGCAATATACGTCCCCCTCCCCACTACCTTTGCTGCATCCCGAAGGTTTTGGACTATTGTGTTTTCATTTTCATTTGTTTCCTTGTATTTTTAAAATTTCCTCTTTAATTTCCTGGTTAACCCATTCACTAAGATGTTCTTTATCCTCCATGTTTTGTGGTTTTTCCAAATTTTTTCTTGTGGTTGACTTCAAGTTTCATAGCATGGTGGTATACAAATACAAATGGTATGAGCTCAGCTTTTTTGTACTTGTTGAGGGCTGATTTGTGACCCAGTATGTGATCTATTCTGGAGAACGTTCCATGTGCACTTCAGAAGAATGTGTACTCTGCTGCTTTAGGATGGAATGTTCTGAATATTCTGTTAAAGCCAGCTGGTCTGGTGTGTCACTCAAAGCCCTTGTTTCCTTGCTGATTTTCTGCTTAGATCATCTGTCCATTGCTCTAAGTTGGGTGTTAAAGTCTCCTACCATTATTGTGTTATTGTCAATGAATTCTTTTATGTTTGTTATTAATTGATTTATTTATTTGGGTGCTCCCAAGTTGGGGGCATAAATATTCACAATTGTTAGATCTTCTTGATGGATAAACCGCTCAATTAAGGTATAGTACCCTTCTTCATCTCTTGTTACATTTTTTGGTTAAAATCTACTTTGTCTGATAGAAGGATGGCTACTCCAGCTTTCTTTTGGCATCCGTTAGCATGATAGATGGTTTTCCGTCCCCTCACTTCAATCTGCAGGTGTCTTTAGGTCTAAAATATGCTGCCTCTCATAGGCAGCATATAGATGCGTCTTCGGTTTTGTTTTGTTTTTTTTTAATCTATTCTGACACCCTATGTCTTTTGATTGGAGAATTTAGTCCATTTACATTCAGAGTGATCATTGATGGATATGAATTTAGTGCCACTGTATTACCTGTAAAGTTGGTGCTTCTGGTGATGTTCTCTGTTCCTTTCTAGTCTTTGGTGTTTTTGGTCTTTCCCACTTAAAGGATCCCCTTTAATATTACTTGCAGGGCTGGTTTAGTTGTCATGAACTCCTTTAGCTTTTGTCTGGGACACTCTTTATCTCTCCTTCTATCCTGAATGACAGCCTTGCTGGATAAAGTATTCTTGGCTGCATATATTTCCCACTCAGCATGTTGAATATTTCCTGCCACATGCTTCTGGCTTGTCAAGTTTCTGTGGACAGAGCTGCTGTCAACCTGATTGTCTTCCCTTGAGGGTTAAGGATTTTCTTACTTTTGCTATTTTCAGGATTCTTTCCTTGTCTGTGTATTTTGTGAATTTGACTCTGATATGTCTTGGTGTTGGCCAACTTTTGTTGATTTTGGTGGGAGTTCTCTGCACCTATTGGATTTTGATGTCTGGTTCCATCTCCAGATTAGGAAAGTTTTCAGCTAAAATGTGCTCAAATAAACCTTCTGTCCCTTTCTCCTTCTCTTCTTTTTCTAGGACTCCTATGATATGAATGTTGTTATACTTTATGGAGTCAGTGAGTTCCCTAAGTCTCCATTTGTGATCCAATACCTTTCCCTCTTCTTTTCATCTTCATTATTTTCCATAATTTTATCTTTTATATCACTAAGTTGTTCCTCTGCTTTGTCTATCCTCATTATTATGGCATCCAGTCAGTTTTGCATCTCCATTATAGCATTTTTTGTGTGTGATTAGTTTTTAGTTCTTTTATCTCTGCAGTGATGGATTCTCTAGTGTCTTCTCTGCTTTTCTTGGGCTCAGTTAGTATCCTTATCAGCATTGATTTAAATTCTGGTCCAGACATCTTACTTACATCTGTATGGTAAGATACAGGTTGACTAAACCCCTGGTGTTACTTCTTCCTGTTCTTTCTTTTGGGGTGAATTCCTCCATTTTGTCCTTTTGTCTGGGTTACTGGTTTGTTGTTTTGTGTGTGTGTGTGTGTGTGTGTGTGTGTGTGTGTGATTGTTAGGAAACCCTGTTATATTCCTGCTCCTGAGAGTAGTGGTTATAGCAAGAAGAAGTCCTATCCCGTCTTGGGCCTGGTGCCTCAGGAGGTGTTTCAGAGTGTGCACCCTGGTATTTTGTTTTGACTACTCCTTCCCTCAAGTCAGTCCTCCCCAAAGTTTCTTCTTGCCTGCAGTGGGGAGTGTTTGGACCTTGTCCAGTGTGTCAGTGTGTGGCAAGTTTTACCTGCGTGTGTTTTGGTCCACTTGTTGAAAGAAGCTAGATCTGATTTCCCTGAGAGCCGAAGCTTTGCAGCCGCCTATGTTCAGTAGATGTGGTGCATGTAAGGGATTTGTGCTGGTCTTCTGGGGGAGGGGCCTGCTGTGCTGATTCTCAGGGGCTTGCCCTAGTGGGGATGCAACTGCAGGTTGCACGGGGTCGGGGCTTGGTGTAAGCTGCTCTGGCCTCCACAGGGGGGCACTGTGTTGTTCCCTGAAGTCAGCCTGTGCTAATTGGGGTGGGGTGGGGTGCGGAGATGGTGTTGCCCCACTGTCACACCCCCAGCGTGGGGAGTTTGCACCCTCCGCTCTTCAGGAAGCCCTCGCAGAAGAGCAAACAGTCTCCCGTCTTGTGTCCCCAGCTGCTGTCAGCTCCCTGCCCTCACCCTGTCTGCACCCGGGCTGTCTGCCTGCCAGGTGGCACAGCAATCCTGTGTTCTATCTCAGGCACACAGCTGGGTTTCAGAACTCCAAATTTTGGAGTTTTAGCACAGCACAGACCTGCACCGATCCTCTGGGGCAGGATCTTACTGCACCGTGGCCAGGGCTGGTTTGTCCCCGAAAAGCATTCACACGACTGCACAGGGCACAGAGTTTACAGTAAAGCACAGCAAAAAGCCGGCACCAAGGTTCACTGTCTTCTGCGGGTGTTTCCGTTCCTGTGCCAATGGACAGGGCAGCATGTTGTTTCCTGCCACCTCTTTTGTCCCCTGAGAGGCCGTGCCATCTCTCCCAAATGCACTCCAAGCTTTCTCCACCATGCGGCCCAGGTGTTCCTCAGACCACACTGCCCACTTCCGAGTCTCGACCTGCCTTCCCCATAGGACCACCCCTAAGCCTGCCAGACACACCCCCAGGGGTGGTACGGACCCCCAAAACTTCAGATCGGCAGGCCACTGCTTATAAAGACTTGTGGTGGTCAACCCCTCTCCTTTACCCAGTCAGTGCTTTTGGAGAAGAGTTTTTCTTTTTTCCTCTCTCTTTTTAAATTAACATATGAGGTATTATTTGCCCCAGGGGGTGCAGGTCTGTGATCCATCAGGCTTACACACTTCACAGCACTCACCATAGCACATGCCCTCCCCAGTGTCCATCCCCCAGCCACCCCGTCTCCCCACCCCCCTCCCCTCCAGCAACCCTCAGTTTGTTTCCTGAGATTAAGAGTCTCTTAAGGTTTGCCTCCCTCTCTGGTTTCGTCTTGTGTCATTTTTCCCTCCCTTCGCTGGGGGGAAGTTTCTCTTGGGCAATCCTCTGTGCACGCTTCACTCCGCCTCTCACTCATTCTCTCACTCTCTCCCCGGGATCAGGGCTCCCCCGCTTCTGCAGCACCCGCAGTTCCTAGATCAACTCTCTGCAGGTCCTACCCGCCACAAGGTGGCCATTTTTCTGCCTCTAGTTGTGCAGTCTGTTCTCTCAGTCCCCAGATGGATTTCTTGGGTGTTTAGGATGATTTGATATTTATCCAGCTATGTTCCAGGGACCAAGCAAGCCTGGGGTCCCCCCACTCCACCATCTTACTCCCCTTCACTGTCTCCTTTCGCTAGTGGATCCCCAGCCCCATGTGAGAAAAGTGGCCCTCAGCTGGTGGGGCCGAGTGAGAGGAGAAGCAACCAGGAAGGATGCTCAATTAAGGGGAAGTCCTCCCTGCCTGGCAAAGAGGACTTCCACTTAGTGTCCGAGCTTGGGCCAGCTGTCTCCCCTGGCCGTAGCCGGCCCCCACCTGCCGCCCCCAGCTTCGGGCATGGATTCTGTGAGTCTTCTCTGAGGAACCGTAAGGGGCAGCCCAGCCCGGACAATCCCCCATGCGCAGTGGAGTGGCCACTTTTCCTCCCACTTTGTCGGCATGTCCTCCTGTGGCCGGCAGCTGAGGACATGGGGCCACGGCCGTCACGGCTTCCATGGCTGGAGGGAGGCCAGACTCTGGCCCCAAGTCTTTAGGATGAAAGGTCCTTTTATTGCGTCTATTCTCATACCTCATGGGGGCCGAGCATCAGGCAGCCACGGTTCCCTTTGCCTAGAGGACCCCTCGCTGAATAATTGGGGGCTGGGAGGGGCCGAGGAGCAGGACCCCAGCCAAGGACCCAGGCCGGGGCAGGAGGGTCTGGCTGCCCATGGACACTTCCTCGCCCTCCACCCTCTGTCTTCAGGCCGGCCGCCCCTTCCCAGCCATGCCCGCTCCTTCTACACACCCTCTGTCGTGTGGGGGCGATGGTGACTTTGCCCAGATTGCTCGGAAGGGGGAACAGGAGCAGCTGCCAGAGCAGGTCTCCACCCAGGCTCCCCTTCTGGGAACGGCCAGTGAGAAGCACAAGCTCAGGGCTCCTGGGATTAGCCCTCCCCCACGCACGACGTGAACTTGGAGGCGGGCTGGCTGTGGTGTCCTTGAGTATCTTTAGCAGGAACCTGAGCACAATTAGCCACGCAGCTCTGGGGATCACAAGTGCTGGGGCTCAGGGCAGACAGGTGCCCTCCACGGTTTACAAAAGCCCTGGTGGCCATCGTTAGGGCACATGCTTCTTGAGGTCCAAAGATGCTGCGATTTCCAAGCTGGTCACAATTTAAATGACTGAAGTGTTGGTTTTCAAGGCAGAGAGTTCCGACCCCACAGCTGTGGGGGGCATAGCCACAGCAGGAAGTTGCCCCAGTGGCACAGCAGGTCTGCAGGTCCTGCCCCCAGTCCGTGCTCCCTCCGTGGCCTGGGAAGCAGCCCCTCTGCCGGGTGTTCCTGGGCCAGCCACGCCCTCCCCAGGGTACAGATTTACCAAGTCGGGCTGCAGCCCGAGGCCTTCCCACAGCCCCGTCCCTCAGGGGACGAGGATCAGTCTGACTACCCCCAACCCTCAGGCCCTCAAACTCTGCCTGGCCCAACGGCCACAGCACCACCTGGAAACACTTGTCCACTCCCAGGGAGCAAGAGCCACCCCACAGATAGGCCCCTCGGACCCTTCCTCAAGCTCCCGTCCCTCTGGATGTCCTGTGGTGTCGCAAGGCGGCCGGCCTCCAGCCTGGTACAAGCTCAGTGACAGAAGCAGAGGCCCAGGGCCTGGCCGGTGGGTCCCAGTGCTCCCCCCGCAGAGGAGGAGGTGACGCTGTCGCCTCTGTGACCCTCGAGGGTCTGACCGGCTGGGGGGAGGGTCAGAGGCCACAGGGAGCCAGCGTGCTCGGGTGTGCCCTCAGCAGGCGGCACCCGGGACAGCTTGAGAGCGCCCTCGTCCACGGGCCACGGGCCTGGCAGGGCCCGTTTGTGGAAACTGGAATTGCTATGTGAAGACTGACGTGCGTATCTAATTGAATATTTTTACTGCCAGCCCGGGCCGCCCAAGGGGCTCCTCAGACATGGGGCCTGAGATGTGCTGGGCCCCACCAGGAGCTCCCCAGAAAGTGCCCATCCAGGGGCAACAAGGTCTGGCCCCACACCGACTGGGTTTCACCGTGGACAGAGTGAGATGTGTTGGCGCGAAGAGGCTGGCGCCCAGCTCAGTGGCCAGAGGCCAGGAGTCCTCACAGGCCACAGTGGCCCCTGGGACTGTCCAGACGGGGTTTTCCCATCATCCAGGAGAAGGTTCCTGGAGGAAACCATGAACCTCAGCCAGCACCCCGCCCAGCAGAGAGCTCTGGGGAGCAGCTGGGCTCTGGCCCAAGTCCGACTCCGGAAATGCCCCGCCCATAAGCACTGCCTGAGCTCCAGGGAAGGAGACCAGAATGTCAGAGAAAGTCTGTTTCTTCTCTTCCCAAACAGCAAAGGCCGGGTGCGGCTGGCGCCAAGGTTTGGGGGTGCTCAGCCCAAGTGGGTGGGTGGGGTGCCCAGGCCCGCCCAGCTGCCCGACGGCTTGTGACGAGGCCCGGCGTGGGGGTTCTGGTGGGAAATCTGGGGTGGGCGGAGGGGGCGAGGCCCTGGGGCAGGATTCTGGCCACAGTCCCCATGAGTCAGGCCACGGCTGCGGTCCTGCTGCCTCCGGGATTTTCAATCCCACCTCGGCCACACTGCCCACAGTGCCCCCCACCTCTTGGCTCCGATCCCCGCACACACGAGGGGGTGCCCAGTCTGACACACACACACGAGGGCCCTTGAGGCCTCTGGACCGGCGGCTCCTGCCCGATTTCCTACAGCCTGGAGAGCCTGATGTAGATTACAGACAGGAGCCCGGCTTTCCCCCTCACACGGAGGACAGACCCTGAGTGGCATCTGTCCCCTGGGGACCGGTGGGGACGCAGGTGCCACAAGGCTTCAGAGCACCGCACCCCTGCAGGCGCAGTGCGTGTGAGCCCTCTCGAGACCCACGTGGACTCGAGCGTCCTTATGCAGGGCCTGCTCCCACTGGGGACACTTGGACCGCAGACAGATGGCCTTTGATATCGAGAGCGCTGGGGCCTTGGAGTGACCCGGCGCCTTGGGAGCAGTGCCCTCAGCCAGTGCCCTGGGCGTGGGCTCCAGCTCAGCCCCATCAGGGGGTCGCCGCCGGGGTTATGCTGGTGGCCCCTCACCAAGCCCGCTGCCCAGCCCCAGCTTCTGGGCGGCCTTCCAGCCCCTTCTGCCCACAACCCCCTTGGCAGAGCATCTCTGGCCACATTTCCCAGACCACCTCCTGCCTGGAAGTGTCCTCCGGGGCTGCCCCAGAAGCCTGGAGAAGCTCCCACGTGCCAGGACCTTGTCTTGCCCACCCCCAGTCGCACGTGTCTACCACGTCACAGACAGCAAATAGGGAGGGGCCCAGGCTGGCCGGAGAGGTCACCGGGACAGGGCGGCTGGCGTCAACGGCCAGAACCCACAGGCCTGGTCACTCCACCTCGATTCCTCCAACGGCCACCCTGGGGACCACTGGGGGGCTTGGTCTACACGGGCAAGTGCAAGCAATAGCCCTATGGGGCTGCCCAAAGTGTCCAGATCCCAGGAAATGGCCAGATTCCCCCCAAAAACTTGTGACCAGCGCCAGGTGGCAAGAAGGCCCCAATAAGCCAGGAAAGCCAGGAGGAGGATGGGACCCGACCCCCCAACCCTGGTGACCAGGGGAGGGCATGAAGGAGACTGGGTAGGTAGACACAGTTTTACCCTCCGTCCCTGGAAATGTTCTCCGCTTCAGGGTCCAGCCCGTGCAGCCCCTCCCCCTGAGGGGATCACAGCAGGAGGGGAAGAGGGCGTCAACGACCCCCGGGGACAGCGCGGAGGCCACGGGGTTCCGCCGGCTGGCTTCTGCCCGGTCCTGGCCACGTGCTCCTCGTGACTTCTGTGGAAATGCTGCTGGGAGTTTCGGGCCAACTCGCCGTGCTCGCCGACCAAGGCTCTCGCAAGTTCTCTAATCCCCGAGTCACGTGGACGCCTTTTTCACAAGCGTCGCCCGGGCTTCCACTTGTCCCCTGAGGGCTATTCAGAGTGAGATCCAGCCCCAGCGCAAAGTTGGTTCTGACTTTGAAAGCTTGGCAAGACCCCAGCCGCCCCCTCTTCAGCTGCACAAGCTCACCCTGGGAATCTGTGAGCTGACCCAGAAGGGAGGTGCCCGGCCCCACAGGCTCCCTGGGTGTGTTTCAGATCTGCAAGTAAACAAGGTCTGAAATGCCCACGGTGAGGACGGGGAGAAGCTGTTGACACAAACAGCTGAAGTCAAAGGGTACATTGTGCACAGATCAGAGCAGACAGGGCTGGTCCCTGAAGGGAGCCTCCGGCCGGCGGGTTCCGGCAGGCCAGGGGGCTGCTGGACTGGGTTCCGCACCAGCCTGAGTCTGACCTTCCCTCCGCAGCACTGGCTTCCTCCCAGCCCTGCCTGCAGCTTCGCCCAGATGGGCTGATGCCTATTTCCAGGCAGCTCTAGCCAGGCAGGCCCTGTGCACTGGCGGCCCGGAGTTGCCTTTGTCCTCCTGGAGGGAGGGAAGGGGAACATCTGGAGACCGTCAAGCACGTCCGCACATGCAGCCAGAGAGACAGACTGCTCCGGGCCCAGGAGCCCCGGCCCTCCCTGCCCTGGAGGCCGAGGACACATTGTGTGCCTCCGCGGAACCCCAGAAAGGCAGGGGTGCCTCCTGCAGGGGACCTCGTGTCCTGGCACCAACCACACAGCAGAAAACACACCTACCACCGCCACCTCGCAGTGTAGAGACATGTCGGCCTGACCTCAAGTCTACCCAGGAAGGAGGGTGTTGGAAAGACCCAACTTCTGGCACAAAGAAGCCCTGAGAAAATACAGCAAGTTGGAGGCCAAAACTTATGGGGAAATGTTACTAGTCTCGAAATAAGTGGGGCTGGAGTGGGGAAGTATTGTCAAGTGTGGGAACCAGCCACATGGGGTCGAGTCCTTTAGCACCACATGTCCTAACATTGAGAGAAGACTGTTTCTTCTTTACTGTCTAAGCAGTATATGTTCATTTTAAACTTCAAATAGTTTTTTAAAAAAAGAAATTCCAAGTGTTTTTTTCCCTTTAGAAATATGTAAACTTCTGATTCCATACAAATTTTAGGATTGTTTGCTCCAGCTCTTTGAAAAATGCTGGTGGAATTTTGATCGGAATGTCATTGAAAGTATAGATTGCTCTAGGCAGTATAGACATTTTAACAGTGTTTATTCTTCCAATACGTGAGCATGGAATGGTCTTCCATCTTTTTACGTCTTCTTCAGTTTCTTTCATGAGTGTTCTGTAGTTCCTCGAGGACAGATCCTTTACCTCTTTGGTTAGGTTTATTCCCAGGTATCTTATGGTTCTTGGTGCTATAGTTAATGGAATCAATTCTCTAGTTTCCCTTTCTGTATGTTCACTGTTAGTGTATAAGAAAGCCACTGATTTCTCTACATTGGTTTTGTATCCTGCCACATTACTGAATTGCTGTATGAGTTCTAGTAGTTTGGGGGTGGAGTCTTTTGGGTTTTCCGTATAAAGTGTCATGTCATCCGAATCAGAAGAGACCCTGAATTGCTAAGGAAATATTGAAAAGAAAAACAAAACTGGAGGCATCACGTTGCCTGATTTCAAGCTTTACTACAAAGCTGTGGTCACCAGGACAGCATGGTACTGGCACAGAAACAGACACATAGACCAGTGGAACGAAGTAGAGAGCCCAGATATGGACCCTCAACTCTATGGTCAACTAATCTTCAACAAAGCAGGAAAAAAATATCCAGTGGAAAAAAGACAGTCTCTTCAATAAATAGTGCTGGGAAAATTGGACAGCTATGTGTAGAAGAATGAAACTCGACCATTCTCTTACACCGTACACAAAGATAAACTCGAAATGGATAAAAGACCTCAATGTGAGGCAGGAATCCATCAGAATCCTAGAGGAGAACATAGGCAGTAACCTCTTCACATCGGCCACAGCAACTTCTTTCAAGATATGTCTCCAAAGGCAAAGGAAACAAAAGCTAAAATGAACTTTTAGGACTTCATCAAGATCAAAAGCTTCTGCACAGCAAAGGAAACAGTCAACAAAACAAAGAGGCAACCCACGGAATGGGAGAAGATATTTGCAAATGACAGTACAGACAAAAGGCTGATATCCAGGATCTATATAGAACTCCTCAAACTCAACACTCACAAAAGAGATAATCATGCCAAAAAATGGACAGAAGACATGAACAGACACTTCTCTAATGAAGACATGCAGATGGCTAACAGACACATGAGAAAATGCTCATCATCACTAGCCATCAGGGAGATTCAAATTAAAACCACATTGAGATACCACCTCACACCAGTTAGAATGGCCAAAATCAGCAAGACGGGAAACAACGTGTGTTGGAGAGGATGTGGAGAAAGGGGAACCCTCATACACTGTTGGTGGGAATGCAAGTTGGTGCAGCCACTCTGGAGAACAGTGTGGAGATTCCTCAAGAA
>PISX010033546.1:0-14966 GCA_004024625.1 Mellivora capensis | reverse complement strand
TACCAATGGAATTTTGATGGGAATGGCATTAAAAGTATAGATTGCTCTAGGTAGTATAGACATTTTAACAATGTTTATTCTTCCGATCCAAGAACATGGGATGGTCTTCCATCTTTTTACGTCTTCTTCGATTTCTTTCATGAGTGTTCTGTAGTTCCTCGAGTACAGATCCTTTACCTCTTTGGTTAGGTTTATCCCACAACATTCTTCACTAGGAAAGTATATGTCCTATTCAGGTCTCTAAGGCAGCTAGGGAAAACTCCTGTTCTAGAAGCCTAAACATAAGACAGTCAGCAGGACTCCTGCCCTCTGGCCACCATATACAGAAACCCATCATTAAGGCTAGGTCCACTGTACTCTGAGCTCATGAGGAAACTGCAGAGGAAGAAGCCCCTAAACAAAAAACTTTGCACAAAACTGAAGTTGCATTTCCAGAGATTTCTCATGTCCAATCCCTAATATGGAGGTAGATAAGTAGAAGAAAATTTCTATTACTATCAGGCATAAATAGCTAATAAAGAGAACACATTCACTTCTCTTATCTTGTCTGCTACCATTCTGTGCCTTGCACTTTCTGTTTAAGTCTTATAGAATTGCTGTAGTTCCCAAGAGTCATCACACTATTTTCTCTTTTCTAGTGGCCAAGATCTTTGCTCCTGTTGTTCTCCCTGCCTTCACCAACACCACCCTCTACTGTCAACCTTGCTGGCAATCTCCTTCTCATCTTCTTAGCTGAGTATCACATCTTCTAGAGGCTTTCCCAGGCTTCCCCCAGGCTGCATCAGCTACACTTCTGGGCCCCTAATCATAGTGTGTCATCAAGGAGCTTTACATGGCTCTTTACCTGTAGACTGTACTCTTCAGGACAGAGGTCTTCTTAATTCATTTTTGTATTTCAGTGTCTGGCATACAATAGATGCCTGGTAGGTGCTGGTCTTCAGTTGAAAAAGATGAGGAGCCATTGGCGAAGATGGTGGTAGAGCAGGAGGACCTCACCTCAACCCACACACACACTAGATAACTATTAGACCATTCTAAACGCTCTGGAAATTGATCTGAAGACTAGCAGAACAAACTCTAAAACTAAAAGTAGAGAAGAAGGCAGGAAGTGCAGAGACATGGCTTGGGAGAGAAATGGATTGTAGCCCCTGTGGTGGGGAGGCAGCCACAGTTGCAGAGGAAGGTGAGAGACAAGCTTGCATACAGGGGAGTGCATGGGGAAAACAAATCCCCATAGCAATTGGCTTGGAAAGTGAGAGGGCCTGATTTCATGAGTTCTTGAAACCAGTGGGGCTTAAAGCCTGGAGTTTTAAAGGTCAGTGTGCTTGGCGCTGGGAGAGCTCAGAGGAACATTGGGGCTGGTTTTGAAAAGAAGGCAGGGCAAACAGTTTGCAGACATACAGTGTGGAAATGGCAATCTGAAGAGTACCTGGGGCACACAGTAGGGCGGTTATTCATTCATCTCAGAATGTGTCCCAGAGAGACAGCATTCACCGAGAGACCCCTCCCGGGAAAAAAGGACCTGGAAGGTGTCATTTCCCTCCCCTGCTTCTCAGCAAAACCACAGGGCCACCTTTGGGAAACAGTGCAGCACCAACACTCACTACTTTACTTGCTTAAACCAAGCCCCACACCATCATGTTCTAGTAGAACTGCCCCTTCTGGGCACAGCTGCTTGAGTCCCAGTGTGGCAGGCCCCTTCCTCCAGAAGACTAGCCCAACCCCACTCACACTGCATCTCCCCATGTGGGATTTTGGAGAGCCTAGGTTCTAGTAGCAGTGGTGATAGGTCTCATTTCACAAAGAGACCAGAGTACATCTAGGTAAAAAGTACCACATTCAGGCCAGGACCAAGCACTGTCCACAACAAGCAGAGATCCTCTGCTGATGACTGGCCTGAAGGATAAAGCAGCCAGGACACAATAGGAGAGTACACACAGCACACACTGGAGACACTCCCAGAAGTGCTAGGCCCTGAGGAACAGGAGACACTACAGGGCACTACAGAACTTCTTCATAAAGCCATTACCCTCAAGAACAGGGGATGTGGTTGACTTTCATAACACATAGAGACTTAGACAAAATGAGAAGACAGAGAAATTTGTCCCAAATGAAAGAATAGGACAAGGCCATGACCAGAGATCTAAGCAAAATAGATATAACAACTGAAGTTGTAACATGCCGATGGAGAATTTAAAGCAATGATCATATGGATACTCACTGGACTTGACAAAAGAGTGGAGGACATCAGTGAGATACTTAACACAGAGTAAGGAATAACACAGAGATAAAGAGCTCAATAAATGAAATGAAAAACCCACTTGATGGAAAAAACAACAGGCTGAAAGAAGCAGAGGAATGAATTAATGACCTAGAAGACAGAGTAATGGAAAGTAATAATCCTGAACAAAAAAACAAAAAAAGAGAAAAGAAAATTAGGCAAAATGAGAAAAGACTTAGGAAACTCAGTGACTCCATCAAACATAATAATGTTCATGTTACAGGAGTCCTAGAAGAAGAGAGAAAAAGGGGCCAGGGAATCTATTTGAAGAAATAACAGCTGAAAATTTCTCCAATCTGGGGGAAGAAACAGATAACCAGATCCAGAAGGCACAGAGAACCCCCAACAAAATCAATAAAGGCAGATTCACACCAAGACACACTGTAATTAAAATGGCAAAACACGGTGATAAAGAAAAAAATATTAAAAGATGCAAGACAAAAGAAGAGAGTTACACACGAAAGAAACCTCATGAGGTTATTAGTGGATTTTTCAGTAATAACTTTCCAAGCCAGAAAGGAGAGCATGATATATTCAAAGTGCTGAATGGGAAAAACCTGCAGTCAAGAATACTCTATCCAGCAAGGCTACCATTCAGAACAGAAGGAGAGACAGAACTTCCCCGACAAACAAGAACTAAGAGTTCACCACTAAACCATCCCTATAAGAAATATTAAAGAGTATTCTTTGAGTGCAAAGGCCAAAAATTATAGTATGAAGGTAGGAAATACATAATGTAAAAAATGAGTATTTCTGTAAAAAAATCAAAGAACTCACAAAATAAAATGATGTAATATATGACACCATATACCTAAAATTTGGGAAGGAGAGGAGTAAAGAATGAGTTCAAACTTAAATGACCGTCAACTTAATATAGACTGTTATATGGAGATGATGTTATATACAAACCTAATAGTAACCACAATTCAAAAACTACTAATAAATATGCAAAGAATAAAGACAAAGAAATCCAAATACATCATTAAAGAAAACCAGCTAACCATTGAAGAGAGAAAGACAAGAAAGGATCAGGGAAATCTTCAGAAAGCACCACAAAACAAGTAATAAAATGGCAATAAGTACACAGCAATCAATAATTACTTTGCATATAAATGAGCTAAATGCTCCAATCAAAAGAATAGGCTGACAGAAAACAACTCATCTATATACTGCCTGTAAGAGACTTGTTTTAGATCTAAAGACACCTTCAGATTGAAAGTGAGGGTATGGAGAAACATTTATCATACAAATGGATGCCAAAAGAAAGACAGAAAGACAAAAGAAAGGCCAATACTTATATTGGATAAAACAGACTTTAAATAAAGACTGTAACAAGAGACTAAGAAGGACACTATTTAATAATAAAGGGTACAATCCAACAAGAAGATAAAACAATTGTAAATATTTATGCCCCCAACCTGGGAGCACCCAAATACATATATAATAGTAACAAACATAAAGGAACTAACTGATAACAACACAAAGTAAGGGATTTTAACACCCCACTGACATCAACAGATCCTCTAAACAGAAGATCAACAAAGAAACAATAGCTTTGATGACACACTGGACCAGATGAATTTAACAAATATATTGAGAACATTCCATCATAAAACAGCACAATACATTCTTTTCAAGGGCAGATGGAACACTCTCCAGAATAGACCACATATCAGGCCACAAAACAAGCCTCAACAAATTTAAAAAGACTGAACTCATACCACATGTCTTTTCTCACCCAATGCTATGAAACTAGAAGTTAATGACAAGAAAAAATCTGGAAAGACCACAAATACATGGAGGTTAAGTTATATGCTACTAAAAATGAATGGGTCAATCAGGAAATAAAAGAAGAAATAAAAAAAGTACATGGAAACAAATGAAAATGAAAACACAATGGTCCAAAATCTTTGGGACACAGTAATAGTGGTTCTAAGAGGAAAATTTATAGCAATATAAGCCTACCTTAAGAAGCAGGAGAAATTTCAAATAAATAACTTAACCTTACACCCAAAGGAGCAAGAAAAAGAACAATTAAAACCTCCAACCAGCAGAAGGAAGGAAATAATATGGATTAGAGCAGAAATAAGTTATATAGAAATTAAAATAAACAAAAAACCAGAAACCAATATAACAGATCAATGAAACCGGGAGCTAGTTAAAAAAATCAATAAAATTGAAAAACCTTTAGCTAGACTTATCAAGAAAAAAAAAAAAAAAAAAAAAAAAAAAAAAAAAAAAAAAAAAAAAAAAAAAAAAAAAAAAAAAAAAAAAAAAAAAAAAAAAAAAAAAAAAAAAAAAAAAAAAAAAAAAAAAAAAAAAAAAAAAAAAAAAAAAAAAAAAAAAAAAAAAAAAAAAAAAAAAAAAAAAAAAAAAGGAAAGGACCCAAATAAATAAAATCACAAGTGAGAGAGAAGAAGTAATAATAAACATCATAGGAATACAAACCATTATGAGAATATTATGAAAAATGATGTCAACAAACTGGACAACCCAGAAGAAATGGATAAATTCCTAGAAACATATACCTACCAAAACTGAAATAGGAAGAAATAGAAAATTTGAACAGACTGATTACTGGCAAAGAAACTGAATCAGTAACTTAAAAACTCCCCAAAACAACAGTCCAGGACCAGATGGCTTCATAGGCAAATTCTACAAAACATTTAAAAAGGAGTTAATACTTACTCTTCACAAACTATACCAAAAAATAGAGAAAGAAGGAAAACTTCCAAATTCATTTTATGAGGCCAGCACTACCCAGATACCAAAACCAGATAAAGATATCACAAAAAAAGAACTACAGGCCAATGTCCGTGATGAACACAGATGCAAAAACCCTCAACAAAATACTAGCAACCTAATCCAACAATACATTTAAAAAATCACACACCATGATTAAGTGGGATTTACTCCTGGGTTGCAAGGGTGTTTCAATATTCGTAAATCAATCAACATGACACATCACATCACTAAGAGAAATGATAAGAACCATATGTTCATTTCAATAGATGCAGAAACAGCATTTGACAAAGTACAACATTCATTCATGAGAAAAACCCTCAACAAATGTTTAGAGGGAACATACCTCAACATAGTAATGGCCATATATGAAAAACCCACAGCTAACATCATCCTCAAAAGGGGAAAACTGAGAGCTTTCCCCCTAAGGTCAGGAACAAGAGAAGGATGACCATTCTCATGACTTTTATTCAGCATAGTACTGGGAGTCCTAGACACAACAATCAGACAACAGAAGGAAATAAAAGGCATCCAAATCAGTAAGGAAGAAGAAAACTTTCACTATTTGCAGATGACATGCTTCTACGTTATACATAAAAGATGAGGAAAAAAAAAAAAGACCAGAAAGACTCTGCCAACAAACTGCTAGAACTGATACACAAAATCAATAAAGTCCCAGTATACAAAATCAGTTTACAGAAATCTGTTGCATTTCTACACACCAATAATGAAGTAGCCAGAAAGAGAAATTAAGAAAATAATCCCATTTATAATTACACCAAAAATCATAAGATGTCTAGGAATAAACCAAACCAATGAGGTAAAAGACCTATACTCTAAAAACTACAAAAGAAAGAAACAGAAGATGACACAAAGAAATGGAAAGACATTCCCCACTCATGGACTGGAAGAACAAATACTGTTAAAATGTCTATGTTAACCAAAGCAATCTACACATTTAATGTAATTCCTATCAAAATACCAACAGCATTTTTCACAGAACTAGAAAAATCCCAAAAATGCTTATGGAAACACAAAGACCCTGAATAGCCAAGACAATCTGGAAAAAGCAAAGCAGAGCTAGAGGTATCACAATTCTACACTTCAAGTTATATTACAAAGATGTATAATCAAAACAATACAGTATGGCCACAAAAATAGACACAATGAATAGAAAATCTAGAAGTAAACCCATAGTTATATGGTCAATTAATCTTTGACAACAAAGGAAAGAATATCCAATTGGAAAAAGACAGTCCCTTCAACAAATGGTGTTGAGAAAATTGGATAGCAACATGCAATAGAAAGAAACTGGACCAGTTTTTTAAACCATACACAAAAACAAATTAAAAATGGATTAAAGACCTAAATGTCAGACCTGAAACCATAAAAATCCTAGAGAGAACACGGGCAGTAATTTTTCTGACATCTAGGATTTTTTTTTTTCTAGATGGGTCCACTAAAGCAAAGGAAATAAAAGCAAAAACAAATTATTTGGACTACATCAAAATAAAAAGGATTTGCACAGCCAAGGAAATAATCAACAAAACTAAAAGGCAACCTACAGAATGGGAGAAGATATTTGGAAATGACATATCTGATAAAGGGTTAGTATCCAAAACACATAAAGAACTATGGAAAGTGCCCAGAAAAGAAGAGGCTGACTCACCACCTAAACTGGATCCTCAACGTACGCATGTGGGGAGCCGACCTCAGTGCCAGCAGATAGGCCTGCCCTGCCCCTAGGCCCTAACCCTCACCCTAGGTTGGGTTTCTAGGCTTCTGTCCCCGGAGGCCTAGCCCATAAATCCTCCAGATTGGGGACCGATGAACCACACCCCAGGACTGCACCAGCCACCCATGAGGAAAACATTTCGTTTGGAAATGCAAAGAACCATCAGAGTGTGAGAAACCTGCATGCCCCCCTGAGGCCACCTCCAACTTCAGCGGGCCCCTGGACACAAACATGGAGCCTGATGTACCGCCAGACCACCGCCCTCAACTCAGCCATGCAAGGAGCCTGCCTCAGCACTGGGAGATAGGGACTGCCATGTCCCTAGACCCTAACTCTGACCACAGTTTGGGTTTTCAGGGTTCCATCCCAAAAGGCCTCGCCCCCAAGCCCTCCATTGGGGACCCCTGAGCCAAACCCCAGGACACCACTGGCCCCCCAGGAGGAAACCCTGCCATTTGGAGCTGTGCAGAACCCTCAGAGCGGGAGAAAGGTGCACGCCCCCCTGAGACCACCCCCATCTTTGGCGCTACACCCCCACCCTCCGCCCTCTCCACAAACCAGGAGGCTGATGTGCTGCCGGACCCCTGCCCTCAACTCAGTCTCCCAGGGGTCCCGCCTCAGCGCCAGCAATACGGGCCTGCCATGCCCCTAGGCCCTAACCCTAACCCTAGGTTGGGGGGTCAGGCTTCCAGCTCCTAGGGCCTGGCCCCCAAGCCCTCTGGATCGGGGATCCCCGACGCACACCCAAGGACTCTGCCTGCCCTCTAGGAAGAAACCGCGCTGTTTGGAGCCACGCAGAACCCTCCCCGTGGGAGAAAACTGCACGCACCCCTGAGGTCACCCCCACCTTCGGCGCCCACCTACCCCCCTCCCCCAGTGGCCACAAACCCGGAGGGCTCATGGGCTGCCGGACTCCCACCCTCAACTCTGCCCCCAGGGAGCTCGCCTCAGTGGGTGCCCACTGGGGAGCCTCATGGGCCCAGCCTGCAGTCCCTGATGGTCGCCACACACACCTAGAGAGAAAGCGCTCCAGAAACCAGTGCATGAGTGGCCCGGATCGCCACCCAACGCTGGCCAATTCTCAACGAGCTTTCTGCCCAAATCGATGTTGATTTGGGCAGAAAGCTCGTTGAGAATTGGCCGGAATTCCCCAGTGAACTCGCTTCTGGTGGCATGGGCCTTCAGGGGAGATTCCTGGAAAGGGCCCATGGTCCCAAATGGTCACCGCCCAAACCCTGTGAGAAAGCACACTAAATGCCAGGTGCACGTGTGGCCCGAATTGCCTCAGAACGCCTGCCAACCCCACCCTGTACTCGGCCCCTGGGGAGCCCTGCCGCAGCGCAGAGCCGGCTACTGGGGCCTGCCATGCCCCAAGGCCCTAACCCGATCTCTAGGTCAGTTTTCAGTCTTCTGTCCCCCATGGCCTGTCCCCCAAGCCCTCCAGATTGGGGACCCCGGAGCCACACCCCAGGAGTCTGCCACCCAGATGGAAACTGTGCCATTTGGTCCTGCTCTGGACCAAACCCTCTGACTGGGAGAAACCTGCATGACTCCCTGAGGCCATCCCCAAATCTGGCAACCCCCTGGCCACCAATCTGGAGCCTGATCCACTGCGTGACCCCTGTCCTCAACTCAGACCCCCATGGGTCCCACCTCAGCTCCAGCAGATGAGGCCTGACATGCCCCTAGGCCCTAACACTAACTCTTGGTTGGGTTTACAGGCTTCTGTCCCAAGAGGCCCTCCAGATTGGGGACCCCTGACCCACACGACAGAACTCCACCTGTCCCCTAGGAGGAAACCATGCCATTTGGAGGTGCGCAAAACCTTCAGAGTGGGAGAAACCCGCATGCCTCCCTGAGGCCACCCTCACCTTCAGCGCCCCACTCCCCAGGGCTACCAACCCGCAGCCTGACGCTCAGCCTGACCCCCTCCCTCAACTCTGGTCCCAGGCAGTTTGCCTCAGCAGGGGACAGCAGGAGAGCTGTGTGGGTCCGGCCTGTGGCCCCTGACAGTTGCAACACCTACCCTAGCAAGAAAGCGCTCCAGACACCAGGCGAGTGAGCTGCCTGAATCACCGCCCAACGCAGGCCAATTCTCAGGAGCTTTCTGCCCAAATCGATGTCGATTTGGGCAGAAAGCTCCTGAGAATTGGCCGCAACCGCCCCCCCCCCCAAACTTGCTTCCAGCAGGGTGGGCCTTCAGGGGAGCCACCTAGACCTGGCCCATGGTCCCGAGTGGTCGCAGCCCAAACCCTTCGAGAAAGTGCGCTACACACCAGGTGTACGTGTGGTCCGAATCACCTTGAACGCCTGCCAACACCACCCTCTACTCAGACCCCTGGGAGCCCACTGCAGCGCCAGCAGATCGGGCCTGCCATGCCCCTAGGCCCGAACCCGAACCCTATCCCTAGGTTGGGTTGTCAGGCTTCCCTTCCCTGGGGCCTGGCCCCCAAGCCCTCCATATTGGGAATCCCCATGCCACACCCCAGGACTTCTCCCCACCCCCAGTCCCCCGAGGATACCACGCCATTTGGAGCTGCGCAAAACCCTCAGAGCGGGAGAAACCCGCATGCCCCCCTGAGGCCACTCCCACCTTTGGTGCCCCCCGCAACAGGGCCACAAACCGGGAACCTGACGCTCAGCCTGACCCCCTCCCTTAACTCTGCCCCCAGGATGCTCGCCTCAGTGGGGGCCCGCTGGGGAGCCTAGTGTGCCCGGCCCGTGGTCCCCGACGGTCACAACACGCACCTAGCTAGAAAGTGCTGCAGACACCGGGCGCATGAGCGGCACGGATCGCCGCCCAATGCTGGCCCATTCTCACAAGTTTTCTGCCCAAATCGATGTCAATTTGGGCAAAAAGCTTGTGAGAATTGGCCAGAATCCCCCTGCGAACTCGCTTCCGGCTGCGCGTGCCTTCAGGGGAGCCGCCTGGACCAGCCCGTGGTCCTGAGTGGTCGGGCCCGAACCCTTCGAGAAAGCTTGCTAAATGCCAGGTGACCGCATGGCCAGAATATCCTTGAACACCTGCCAACCCTGGCCCTAACAATAAACCCAGGTTGTGTCTTTGGGCTTCTTTCCCCAGAGCCCTGGCCCCCAAGCCTCCATATTGGGGACCCCTGAGCCACTCCCCAGGATGTGACATACATATATACACAATGGAGTATTATTCAGCCATACAAAAGAATAAAATCTTTCCATTTCCAATGACATAGGTGGAGCTAGAGAGTGTAATTCTAAGTGAAAGAAGTCGGAGAAAGACAAATATATTTCATTCAGACGTGGAATTTAAGAAACAAAACATACACGGGGCAAAAAAGAGAGCAAGACAAAACAACAGACAGACTCTCAACTATAGAGAAGAAAGTGATGGTTACCAGTGGAAAGGTGTGTGGGGAGACTGGTGAAATAGGTGATCAGCACCAGGTGATTAAGATAAAAACTTAAAAAAAAAAAAGAAAAAGAAAAAAGATAAGGAGTCATTTAATTTACCTTTGGTTTTTGGGGCAGGGATTTGGAGTACATGGATCCTTTGATATGCATGATCCAAACTCAAACTGATGGTCTTGGAGGCCCACACAGCGAGCAATGCAGGCACTGGGGTAAGTGCGGCCATTCTGCCCACACACAGGGACGAACTGATCTGCACAGTTACAGGGCAGACCTGTGGAAGAGGACACAGATTCAATGCTGGCTACTTATACGTTCTCCTGCCTGTCATATATTTCCTAATTAATATGGAACTCTCAAGTTAAAACAGCATTGTGAATTAAGTTCAGGAAAAGGCATCCCTCCAATCTCTGAGAGTGCTTTTAAAGACTGCAAGTCTCTAAAAAGCCATTTGTCTGCATAATGGCTTTCCTTTGTATCATTTATTGCCAGCTAATTGAGGGCTTTCAGACCTTGACCTCAGAGGTAGAGACCTATGTAAACAAAGCTATAGGTAGGAAAAGTAAAGAAAGCTCCTCCCAATCTCGTGAACAATATAGAATTTAGAGGTCTGAAGTCTGGCTTGGGAGATTTCTGGAATGTTAAAGGGTAATACCAAAACAACAAGAAAGTAACTTGGGAAATTACTGTAATTTTGAGACTTAGAAGTGTTTATGAGCATCAATCAAGAATACTGCTT
The DNA here is from genome assembly GCA_004024625.1 of Mellivora capensis. Classification (NCBI taxonomy): domain Eukaryota; kingdom Metazoa; phylum Chordata; class Mammalia; order Carnivora; family Mustelidae; genus Mellivora; species Mellivora capensis. The sequence continues at coordinate 4,082 of PISX010033546.1, read as the reverse complement.
TCTTGACATTGCTATGCTTTATTCTGCTGGGTTATGCTCCAGTAAGCAAACAGGCCAGTGAGATGCGATGCTCTTTTCTTGAGAAGCAGCTACAGCTGTTGACAGCAACAGCAGGGTCTCTTGCTATCTACTGGGATCTGCTTTGCTCCAGATCTGAAATACCTTTGGTTCTGGGTAAAGACAAGCCAGGTAGCCCCCTAAATTTACCGCATTTCATGCAGCTGCATCAGCAAGTTGATTCTACTTTCCCGGGAGTTGGTATGGCACATGGAGAGGGACGGGAAGAGAACTGATTAGGGATTTACTGGTCTACCTCCAGCCCATTAAAATAAAAAGGATATCAGAAATAAGAAGTACACAGCAGGCTGCTAGGGAAGTAAAGACAGGACTAACCCCACCCCTACTCTCTACCTATCCTGAGTACCAATCTTGATGTTTTATTGTCATTCTTGTTGTTGTTGTTATCCTTATTATTATCCTTTATTTGCTTGTTTTGATGAGGGCAATTCATTCTGCTTAAAGAAACCATAAAACCACTGGGAATGAAGAATTTAAGATTTTTATGGAAAACTACTTATTTATTGATTTAATTTACTTATTAACTTACTTACATCCAAATGTATTTGGAAGATGAACTTTACAACTACCAGGATCCTTCCCTGGGTGAGTAGCCCCTCATGTCCTGGGATAAATTAAGGTAATGACTGTTTAGCTAACAGACTCTAAAGAGATTTTATTGGCCACAAAGTGTACCTCATTTTTTGGGATTCAGATATTGTCTCAGTCCAAACACAACCCAGAGGTGTTCATAAAAATGCCTGTCTCAAATTACAATAATTTCCCAAGTTCTTGTTCTTCCCCTTCTCTAAGGAGATGAAGAGTGGAACATGACGAGTTTACAACCTTTGTCTTTATCTTGGTTCTGGCATTACCCTTTGACATTCCAGAAATCCCCCAAGCCAGACTTTAAACCTCTAATTTCTAGATTTTATACACTAGATTGGCAGGAGCATTCTTTACTTTTCCTACCTATAGCTTTATTATAGGGGTCTCCACTGAATGAACTAGTAAGCTAAGGCAGGACAGGGAAAAGGTGATGAGAAAAACATTACAACACAGACTAACTTAGAAAATACATTTTCTAACATAATGGTAGGGGTGGATTTTAGTAGGTAGCAAAGTTTCATTTTACCAAAACCGTCCCAGTCACTGGCCCTGTTCTTTTTAACCCATGGAATTTCAGAGTAATAGTGCTAGAAGGGTCCTAGGAAATCATTTAGTTTAATGCCTTCAATTCACAGAAGAAGAAACAGATCCAGAGAGGGAAAGTACCCTGTTCTCAGATTATGTATTTATTTTTTATTTTTTATTTTTTTAAAGATTTTATTTCTTTATTTGAGAGAGAGGCAGTGAGAGAGCATGAGCGAGGAGAAGGTCAGAGGGAGAAGCAGACTCCCCGTGGAGCTGGGAGCCTGATGCGGGACTCGATCCCGGGTCTCCGGGATCATGACCTGAGCCGAAGGCAGTCGTCCAACCAACTGAGCCACCCAGGCGTCCCTATGTATTTATTTTACCATGTACATCTGCAGTTATGGCAAAAGCGGTGAAGCTGCCTTGAAGGGAAACGGGTACAAAGGGATGACAGCCGCTAAGGGCTGCTTCTGGGTGGCCTTGGTTACCTGTGAAGGTGCGCCGGTCATCTTCTGAACTGTGCTCACTGAGGCACAGGCGGGTAGAACACACCAAATTGCCAGCAAAACAAGAACAGATATTGCAGTCAATGTTAAAGGAGGTCCCATGACCTAAGGAAAGGAGAAATAAAATGTTGCTCCATTTCATGCATTTATAAATAAATCATATATTAACAATTTAATAGTTTAAAAAGTTTAAAAATAGAAATTCTTGAAAGATGACTTCTGAATATACAAACTGAGAAGCTAAATCTGTAATATTTATATTTTCATGGTTATCTCCCACCATTTCTCTCCAAACCCCCGAAGTGTTAGTCTCACCAGACTGCTCCCTGTTCTCTGAGAATGTTTCTGGCTGCCCCTCTTGCCTGACATGCTCCTCTCTTCCTTCTGGAATTTAGTCATCTCTCCACAATCAGCCCTGATGCCATATTTGAATTGAAGACTCTCCTGATGCCCTGGCGGGAATGACTAGGTCCTTGAAGAGCACTGGGTTTGCTCCTTTTGTGGCTCTAATTCTCCCCCAACTGATCATGTACAACATGACCTGAATCCCTCATCCCAGTTCAGCCCCATAAGGTGCTAGTATGTTCTTCTGTAAAGATCAGGCATTTAATCATTGGAAGTCTATGGAAGGAATGAATTTGTTTATCCTCAGATATCTTGTGATACAAGGTACCTACCTTGGATTTTGGCTAAGTAGAACATGGATTAAAAAATGAAAACCTGACTTGTTCTAGGGCAGACATGTGCAGGCTCTTTTTAGCCCAAAGCACCCTTCCTTCAAATAAGATCTCACACAGAAGAGTAAACCAAGAGGCATATAAGAGCTGAACTACCCTGGCTGATGGGCATGGGTGATGTAGGAGTGAGAGTAGCAGAGTGAACAGCTGTGGGGGAGCACATTCTCAAAAGTAGTATTTTTTTCCCCACAATTTTTGAGGTTGTATATTGACAGAATGGTTGTTAGGGCTATAAGCAAAACATGGTTAAGGAAGCAATAAGAAAGCAAGACCCTCAGACTTTTAGAGAGGGCATCAAAGGTTGCCTAGTCAATAGTTCGCTTTCCACAACGTCAAACTCTGACTTTTACTTCTCATAAAGAGACATAATTGAGAAAGGAATGGGAAGGAGCACACCTGTGTCTTTGCGTGTGGAGGTCAAGGGCTTTGGAGTCAGATAGGCCCAGGACTGAGTTCCTCTTTAGTCACTTACTAGCTGGGTGACCTGTCTGAGCATCATTTTCCTCACAACAACACAGAAATCAAAGAACAACTGGAAGGGTCACATGAGATAACACAGGCCAAGACTTAGCATGGTGCTTGGCACACAAAAGTTCAGTAATATTTTTTAAAAAATATTTTTATTTATTTATTTGACAGGCAGAGATCACAAGTAGGCCGAGAGGCGGGCAGAGAGAGAGGAAGGGAAGCAGGCTCCCTGCTGAGCAGAGAGCCTGATGCGGGGCTCGATCCCAGGACCCTGGGATCATGACCTGAGCCGAAGGCAGAGGCTTTAACCCACTGAGCCACGCAGGTGCCCCAAAAGTTCAGTAGTATTGTTATTAGCTATTAGTCCCTTTTTGAGGAGGCTCCTAAGAGAGTTCCTTAGAAGTCTTGGTGTTCTGTAGAGTACAGTTTGGAAAATACTGGCCTGGAGGATCTGATTTGTAGACCTTACTCTTTGGTGGGAATCTATCCAATGTTCTTCCTACAAAGTTAAGATAACTAATCTCATATTAAAAAGAAAAAGCAAATAAATACAGCTCAAGACTCACTTTTTCTTTTTCCTCCAACAATACATGACTTCTGAAGATCTATACAGTGCATCTCTATACAATTTTCCAAGAGTCCACTTTGTCCACATGAGCAAATTTTGTAACAACCAACCTCCCCAGCAGATGATGGCACCTGGATTAGTGTCCCTTGACGGACGATGAAATCAGAGGCTTCTCCTAATTTGCAACCTGTACAAACAAAAATAAGCTGAGAGAGATGGTATTGTGCCATGACATTGTGTTATGACATTAGATATATTTTACATTGGTCTCATAGGTATTGTGTGGCTACTAAGAGGGTTCCCCCTTTTCCACATCCTCTCCAACACATGTTGTTTCCTGTCTTGCTAATTTTGGCCATTCTAACTGGTATAAGGTGGTATCTCAATGTGGTTTTAATTTGAATCTCCCTGATAGCTAGTGATGATGAACATTTCTTCATGTGTCTGATAGCCATTTGTATGTCTTCATTGGAGAAGTGTCTGTTCATATCTTCTGCCCATTTTTGGATATGATTATCTGTTTTGTGTGTGTTGAGTTTGAGAAGTTCTTTATAGATCCTGGATATCAACCTTTTGTCTGTACTGTCATTTGCAAATATCTTCTCCCATTCC
>PISX010033545.1:0-14859 GCA_004024625.1 Mellivora capensis | reverse complement strand
GAGCTTCCCTATGACCCTGCAATTGCACTACTGGGTATTTACCCCAAAGATACAGATGTGGTGAAAAGAAGGGCCATCTGTACCCCAATGTTTATAGCAGCAATGGCCACAGTCGCCAAACTGTGGAAAGAACCAAGATGCCCTTCAACGGACGAATGGATAAGGAAGATGTGGTCCATATACACTATGGAGTATTATGACCCCATCAGAAAGGATGAATACCCAACTTTTGTAGCAACATGGATGGGACTGGAAGAGATTATGCTGAGTGAAATAAGTCAAGCAGAGAGAGTCAATTATCATATGGTTTCACTTATTTGCAGAGCATAACAAATAACACGGAGGACATGGGGAGATGGAGAGGAGAAGGGAGTTGAGGGAAATTGAGGGGGAGATGAACCATGAGAAACTATGGACTCTGATAAACAACCTGAGGGTTTTGAAGGGGCAGGGAGTGGGAGGTTGGGGGAGCCAGGTGGTGGGTATTATGGAGGGCACGCATTGCATGGAGCACTGGGTGTGGTGTAAAACTATGAATTCTGTTACGCTGAAAAGAAATGAAATTTTTAAAAAATTTTTTTAAAATGGTCATGTTAGCAAGATGAGAGTGATTCCCACAAACCAGCTCTGGGTCCTGCTGATGAGTGCTCGGGTTCCTGCAGCTGGGAGGCAGCTGGTGATGCCAATCTCCCACACCTTGGGGGCAGTGCAGCCCTTCCAGGGGTACGGCTCCTCGTCCTCCTGCAGAAGGTCCCCATGCACAGACCTGCTCATCCAGACTAAATGCCCCAAACCATTATGTCCCACACAGAACCTTCTCTCAGCAGGCCCTTTCTTACTTCTCCAGCCTGATTCCTTGTCTGTCCCCATTAGTTCCTTTTGTACTGCCTGCCACATCCTGGAAGATTCCCAGATGCTCTCTTCCCAGCCACCTTCTACATAACTCCCCCACCCCCACCCCCAGCTAGATCCTTCAACCCTCAGAATTTAACCCAGTCATGGTTCCCTGCAGCTCTCCCTGCTCCTCCAAGCTGAGCCTCTTCAGCTCCTGTGGTGGCTTTAGGGACACTTGGTTCCCTCCTAGCACTTGCCTTCTTGTTTTGTGGCCCTCTGCCTGTCTGTGTTCTTCTAGTGGGGGCTCCTTGATCACAGAGACTGCCCGTTCCTCTGTATCATCATCACCTGGCCCAGAGCCTGAGCTGGAATGGATAATCTTAGGGAATCTTAGTTGAGTGAATGAAGGGTGGCAGGCTCTGATGTCGCAAATCAGTTCCCTATTCCTTGCCTGCATCCCATTAGCAGGGTGGAAAGACCAGATTTCACTTTCTCAGTCTCTTCTGCAGTTAGATCTGGTCAGTCAGGTATGGTGAGAGTCTATGTAGTGGGAGTGCTCTAGAAACTGTTTTCCATCCCCCAGCAAATGGAGGGAGCCTCACTGGAGGCTCACCACCCCGACTACTTCCTGCCCATGTACAGGACTATTTTAGCCAAGATGTCTGAGGCTGTCCAGAGATTCTCAGAAATGCCAACCAATGTCCTGAGGCCTCTAAATCAGCTCTTGAATCTCCTACCTCCAGAATTCTTACTTGATGAGCAATAAATGTCCTTATGGCTTAAGCCTCTAACCAATCCTAATCAACAGAATGGAAAAAAAAAAAAAAAAAAGGAGGGAACCAAACTACAAATATTCCATTCTTGTGATCATAAAACCTTAGAATCTAATGGAATCTTAGAGATTGTCAGGTTCACACCTTGACCTTCACATCTTTGCTGTCAGTATTCCCCTGGTTCCTATCCAAACACTCTTTATGCAAATAAAGAAGGAAAGTGTGGGTTGCCATATTTCATGGTGCAGCTTCCTTGACTCCTGAGTTGATACCTGGACAGAGACCAGGCTCCTGGCCCTGTTTTCTCCCAGGCCCCTACTCCCCAACCCTGAGAGTCCACACATGAGTGGAAAGGGCCTTATCTCTGTCCCCCTCCATGTCAAAGACTCATCCAGGTCTTGAAGCCTTTCCTCTAGTTTGTGATCAGATATCTGCCCTTTCCCCTAGGTGGTGAAGGGTCCCCCTCCCTTAGCCTCCAAATGTGGAAAACTGTGGAGCGTCTGCTCAGAAGGAAAATGGCTGATTAGATAAGAGTGCGAATGGCCTGTCATCTCTTCTGGGCACGTGCATAGTGTTCAGCACCTTCAGGGTCATCCACACAACATGCAGGGACCAGGATGTGCTGAGTGTCTGAGAGAGGGGAGGGGGAGAAGGAGAGGAAGAGAACGGGGGAAGAGGAACAAATAGAGGGGAAAGACAAGCAGGAGTTTGGAATGGGACAAAAGAGACCATGTAGTGGTTCAGAGAATATAGTTTGGGGGTAGCTAAGTGGAGTTCAAATCCCTATCAATATCGCTGACCTTAGAGAAGCTACTGGATCTGTAGCTCAATTTCCCTAACTGCAAATTGAAGATACTATTATTTAGCTCATCCAGTGTTATGAGGTAATGTATAAAAAGCATTTAGCACAGTGCTCAGTGTATAAGAACTAAAGAATAATTCCTTGCCTTTACTAGCAAGAAAGTGGTGGGAGAGGACAGGAACGGAGAAGGAGGGAGAGAGAGAGAGAGAAAGTAGAGAGAAGTGCATTACAAAGAAGAGAGAAACAGATGGAAAAGCAAAAGCGGAAAAAGTGAAAGGGAAACAGAAATGGAAAGTAAAAGGAAACAAGAAAAAGGGAAACAAGGGTCATATTCTTCCAAAATTTGGGGCAAGTTTTCCAAACTGTCCTCAATCCCTGAAGACTTTTCCCTTGATCTTCTGACTCTGCCACTCATTCCTTGCAAGTCCCCAGGGAGGTCTAAAAATAGGGCCAGGCAAAGAATGTGATGCTTTGGTCTGGTCTGCCAAGAGGCTTGCGGCTGACCCCCTCACTGGTGGTGCAAGGAATCCCACCTGGAAGAAGGAAAGCAAGCATACAAGAAAGAAACATCATGGAAGAGGAGAAAGACAGTGACATTGATAGGCTGCCTCATGGGGAGGGAAAAACACTAGCTGATGAGGTGGGGGTGGGGCAGGCCCCATGCACCCTGCTGACAGCAAGTAGGGTACAGGACAAGTCTCATTTGTGACTTCCTGATGACCCAGGAGAGGTCAAAGGAACTTAAAATTGCTACCAAGTACCAGCTGCTCAGTTTATAATATGAAAGTCAGTTTCCCAGCTACACTGTGTCCCTTCGGGTCCCCCACAACCTCAGCCAAAGAAATATGTAAATTAGATACCCACTGAGTTTACTGGGTGTAGAGCATATAAAATGCTTTGTAGATTATTATCTGTTTCTTGGCAGGAAGTGTGTTAGGAGGGGCAAAGGAAGCTGCCCATGCTATGAATAAATTCTATCAAATACAATGGTAATGATATACCTCACTGCTTTAGCTAAGATCTTCACTGCCTTCCTACTGCTTATAAAGTTCAGACTCTTTAACTTGCACTTGAGATCCTCCACAGCACAGCTCGGTCCTGTCTTCTTCCCTGTTCCTCTCACATACTCCATTTTTAAGCTACATTACTCCCATACTCGTGTACATGGCCCACACCTTCTTACCTCTTTGTCTTAGCTCCTCATACCCCCTCTACCTACCAGGTCCTTCTTCCTTTTCATTCATTCATTTAATATGAGTGGTTACCAGGTATCATGCAAGGCCCTGAAGGCACAGCAGTTAAAAAGAAAAACTACGAGTCCCTGACTTTACTGAACTTAACTGCCTTTATATCCCTGACTGAAGGAGAGAGATCGAACACGTTGCAATAAAGCATGATGTGTGTTAACATTAAGGAAGTGCTGTGGGAACACATGGCAGGAGGTTACTCCGGCTTAGGGCATTGGGGAGGGCCTTCTAAGGAGCTCTGGGTAATTAAATTCTACAGCCCTTTGCAACTGATCCAAGTTCTGAAGTCTCTAAGGCAAAAGAGATGATCCTTAGAACCCAGGCCCTAGAACATCCCCACTCTGTAGTTTCTTCACTCAAAAACCTTCAACATCTTCTTTCAACATGTCATATCCTGGGACAAAACAAACATTTGGAGGAGTCACCAAGGAACTTGTTTGGTAATAGTGACATGGCACTTGGATAAGAGGGAAAGGGCCAAAGGAAGGTTATTGTGTATAGTGAACATGGATCATTTTATTCCCTTACTTTGTGTATTATATGACTACAAATAAAATTCAGGTACCTACATTCCCAACCCAGTGTTAGCATTTTTGCCTCCCTACACAGCCAGTGTTTTTAAAGAGAATTAACTTAGAGCAACCTAGGTTAACATAAACTCATAGCTAGGACTTCCTCCTCTGGCCCCACATATGTAGGTAGAAATGGAGAATTCTTTTCTCAAGTTGCTCTCAGCCCATTTTGAAATCTCCTGAACAATAAAGACTCCACATTACAGTTCAGCATGTAGGATACAGTCACACTTATATGTTGCCTTACACTGATTTTCCAAAATTTTCTTTCTATCAGCCAACCCAGAAGTACTCTTTTGAGTCCCTGCTATGTGCCTATCACTATTCTGGGTACTGAAAATAATATCTAGGGGGTACAAGACCTGGAACATACTATGCATTCAATGATATCTTGAATTAATAAAATCAGGCACGATTCCTGCCCTCAGGGATTTAACAGCTTTTCCCTTCAAGTGAGTAATAGACTTCTCAAGTCAAAAGCCCTGTCTTCTACTTTGTATTCTTAATGCATTAAGGTCTCACAATAGGTACATAATAAATCCTTTCTTAACAATTGAAAAAAATGTTTGATCTAGCAGTAAGATTACAGAGTGATCCTAGGGAGGGTCAAATCTTCCTTCTTATGTCCAACAATACAGGGGCCCATGGGTGGCTCAGTCAGTTAAGTGTCCAACTCTTGATTTCAGCTCAGGTCATGATCTCAGCATTGTGAGACGGCATTGTGAGCCCCATGTCGGACTCTGTGCTGGGTGTGGAGCCTACTTAAGGGTCTCTCCCCCTCGCTCTGCTCCTCCCCACCCCCTTTTTCTCTCGTCCCTTCTCTAAAATAAAATAAGTAAGTAAAACCTTATACAGTTCAAGATGTGCTTCTCCTCCCTTCTCTTATTGACTCCAAGAAGGTGGGACCATATTTGTTTTGTTCATGACTGGCTACCTTAGGACATAGAGACACTCAGTTTCTATTGTTGAATGGAAGAGTCCTCATAGTTATGAGGATTTTTATGCCTTTTTGGGGTGCTGGTTATTGCCTCTGTTTTGCAGAGAAGGAGACATCTACAGAGGGTAAGAGGTTTGCTCAAAGAAAGATGAATAGAGGTAGAACCTAGACCACTTCAGAGTTCCTGATCAAGTCTGGGGCACACCAGAAAATTTCCCTCCATCTTCCTTCTAGGGGTGAAGCGCATCAATTCTTATGTCTCCCCACCTCAGAGCTTGAAGTTCCAGCAGTGAATTGAGACATGACTGCCATTTAGTGCTAAAGCCTGGGGGTTGGTTTTTAAGCAATCAAGCAAATGTTGGTCCCTTGATGTGACCAGCACTTGATGTGGGGTGCTGAGGGGATTATGGGAAAGTTCAATTCAGTTCACCTTCACAAACATTTACTGAGTGTCTACTTATGTGATAGAAGTTAGGAACCCAAAGATCAGTAAGACTCTGGGTTGAAGGAACTCACTGTCCAGTGAAGGATACAGATACAACCAACTGTGCAAATATTCTGGGCTTCTCCAAAGAGGCAACCCTTGATTTGGAGATAGGTGGAGGTGAAGTTGGTAGAGGTGAGAGGTAGGGGGAGAGGGGAGGTGCGGGAAAGATGGGGGCATTCCAGACAAAGGCAACCACATGAATAAACCCACCAAGTGAAAACCAGCATGGTATTAGAGGACAATGAGCAGAACAAGGAGGTGGTCTGCAGAATAGGCAGAGGCAGATCATGGAGGGCTTTGAGGCCATGCCAGGAGTTTGGAGTAGTTCTCAACCCTTACATAGACCATATTCAGTACATGACTTGTTCCTGTGGGCAGACCCTAATGGGACACAGCCCTGGAAAGGGGTGGGGACATAAAGCATGGCACAGTCAATAATCAGCCTGCTGGTGGCAGTCCTTTGGTAGTGGCTGCAGCGTACACTAGGTAGGCTGTAGGTGACAAGTTCGTCCAGCACACTGCTCAAACAGCACCCTGTCTCTCCTGCTCAAGGAAGCTTATTGCAAGGGAGCAAGAGACTACCATAGGGATGCCTTGAAAATTCTCTTCTATTGATCCTAATTCTGTCCTCTGGAGCCACACTTAACAGTCTTTCTAATTTCTGTGTCCCCCACCCCCACACCAAGTCAGCAGCTGGGCCTTGGACTGAACTGTAAAACCATTGGGTTTTCAAATACATAATGAAAATGATTTGCTCTACTGGCTATGTATTCTCTCTCCAACTCTACCCTGAGCTCCTTGAAGACCAGGTCCATATCTGTTCATCACTGTATCCTCCTCCTAAGTCCCCCTACCCCCTCTTCCCTCTTGGTGCTTAAGACTGCACCCGGTTGGTTGATTTGTGCACTTTTAAAAATCAACAGCAGTAAATAAATTACAGCATTCAGTTCACTCAAAACACCTAATGCAGGCACCTGGGTGGCTCAGTGGGTTAAAGCCTCTGCCTTCGGCTCAGGTCATGATCCTAGGGTTCTGGGATCGAGTCCCGCATCGGGCTCTCTGCTCAGTGGGGAGCCTGCTTCCCTTCCTCTCTCTCTGCCTGCAGCTCTGCCTAGTTGTGATCTCTGTCTGTCAAATAAATAAATAAAATCTTTAAAAACAAAAACAAAAACACCTAATGCCAGTAGAGGGGCTCCCAGGGAAGTGACCTTAGGGCACCTGCACAGTGAATGTGGTGACCAAAACAGCAGGGAGACTAAAGCTGCTGAGCCTCCCTTCTGCCTTTGACCGAGCCCTCAGCTCAGCCAGGCAGGACTGGATGGATCTAAAGCAGAGCACATCCATTCACCATGGACTATTTCTTCTCCACCTCCTCCCCACATATCACTGGGGCACTCACTCAAGTTTGCCAAAATTAGATTATAAGACCACTCCACAGAGTCTGAGTCTAATTCTGGACAATGACACATGTTCTGTACATTATCTAACAGATCTCTGGTTCTCAGTAAAGGTTGTTATTCACAGTAATAATAACAGCACTATGGGCCCATGCTATAATTCTGCCCATCACACAGTGGAATGTGGCACAGAGCAGGGTTGACTTGCTTCCCAATTAAGAGAATTCTGTTGTAAAAGGACCCAAAGGGCCTCACTTAAATGATCCTCAGACACAGTATCATGTCAGTACAGCTCAGTTCAGAAAGTGTTTACTGAACTCTCCTGCTGTGCCAGAAATCAGAGGTGGCTTTATAAAGTAAAGCACTAAGTATAACATCATCTCAGAAGTCTTTGGCACCTTCCTTTTTCATTAATACATGTTTTTCTGACTTACCCTCCCCCTCAATAGCTTCTCACTAAAATGGAGAGACACAGGGAGGATTGCATAAGAAAGTGGTCTTGATCTTCAACTACTCCAGCAATCTTCATTATCCTTGGAGATTCTCAGCTCCATTTTCTAGTTTACCTAAACTTACACAACAAGAAATTCTGAATCTAGGTAATAATGATAATAATAAAATTAAGTTATTGAGACCTCTCTATGTGCCAGATGTCCTGCAAGTTTCTTGATATATTTTTTTTCTCATTTGATTGTCCCAACAATTGATCAAGCAAGGCTCATCCCCAGCCCCTTTGTACCGGCTCAGGGAGGTTGACCAAGCAACGCCACTTGAGGGGGACTTGCTGGTAAGTGGTGGAGTTGACATCAAACCGAGCTCTGGTCTTGTCTGACAGCAGTACGCCTGCCTTCACAACGGTGCTGGATCCCATCTAAATGACCTAAAGTTCCTTTCCTTAAAAATCCTTACCAATTAGAGGCTGGCCACTTTGACATAAGGTGAGTACTGCAGGGAGGTTTTCAAGATGACTGTTAGAATCGGGGGTCGATTTCTAAGTTCTTGGTGGTAATTCTTACATTTAGAACTTCCACTCCTCTCCTGACTGCGATTTGGAGGTTGCCTCTTCAACCTCAGGGGAAACAACCAAACGGGTCCTACAGCCATGTGGGCAAGTTCCTCAGAAGTCCAGTGGGGGCTTCCACCCCTGAACCTTGGTCGCTGAAGAGAGGAGAGAGAGACAGAGATGAGAAAGAAGCAGGAGACAAATGGAGGAGATGAAGTGTCACTTTGGTTTTCCTTCGACTCCAGCCAATGGCAGATAATTAACCTTTCTTTCTATGTCATTATTTTATTCTAGCAAGGACAGAGTGGTCTGCTCAGAAACACTCTGCTGATAGACAGTTGTTTCAAAGCCAAGGAGGTGGAACAGAGCAGTGGAGAAGGAGAATTATGCTGAGATACGTAGTTTTCTTGTTAAATTGTTGGAAGAAGAAATATTTACAAGAAGTGGGTGGGAGGTGGTGGCCAAATGGAGATATTCAATTACAATGAAATATTAGGAGGTCCTTATTAAGTACCCCTAAAAGGTTGATTAAAACCTATGCAGTTATTAATGAAAATTATATTTATGAGACACTTAGATTTCATTAGTATTTCCACCATTTTTCATGGATTCATAGGAAAGGAATCTAGATATCAAGCAAAATCAATCCCTTATTTTTATACAAGCTGAAGACCAGGGTCCGGGGAAATTAAGTACTAGTGATAACAGATACCACGAATTTGAGTGTTTTCCACATATGAAGCATTTTACAACTATACTTTTAACCTTTATATTAATTCTGCTAGGAAAGTAGCTATTATCCCATTTTACAGCTGAGAACACGGAGGCTCAGAGGTAGCAAATGCTGCATAAGGGACTTGCAGTCAATCTGCCCGACTGCAAAGCCTACCTTCCCACTGTGTCTTTAAAAGGGAAAGAAAGATCGAAGAGGCCCCAGTTTTGACAGCTCGTGACAAACCTGTGACCAGAACTCTGTCCAGTCTCTGAACTCCACGAGCAGGGCTTTTCCCACTCTCCGGTAAGAGGCCCTGGGTTCTTCCTTTCAGCCCCTGGCTTCTTGGCTGGCCGTCCCTTGCCTATGCTGTTCCTAGAATTAATGATTCCATCGAAGCCTGCGGCCCACAATGGTCAGGATTCCCAGACTCTTCAGCATCTGCCACCATTTGGCCAGAATTCACATATAGAAAGTTATTTCCTTTTTTAGCCACTAAGTGCTCTTGGCTGCAGCCGTGTCTGCTGCTGGGTTTTCAGCTGGCCAGACAACAGGCTCTGGTGTTCCATTGATGTCAAATCATAACAAGAACCACTGAAACAAAAATAGGAGGTGGGCCTCGTGTTTCCTGAAGAGTAGTGGGATTCGAACCCTGCCTCCACTCACCAATAGTGTGCCCTTAGGCAAGTCACTCAGGCTGTCTGTTTCCTCCTCATCTGATAAGAGGGAATGTTTACTCATGGGAATTCAACAGTATACGGATGTATGGAAGGTCCTCGAACAGTACCGGGCACATAATAGACAGTCAGGTTAGTTCCTTGTTTTCTTTTCTGACATTTCCAGTAAAGACTCCTCTCAAGCATGATCCAACTAGCCAATCTGATACAGAATTTGGCAGTGCAGCAGGCACTGTGAGAGAGACCCAACAAGGACGCTCACGGGGCACCGGCTGGGAAAGGTGAGGAACATATAGGTGATGGGAAGGATATTAATTTCACTGTACATCTGTTATTTCACTAGGCGTGCAGACCCCCGGGGGCAAGCATGGAGAAGAAGGGAGGTACGGGGTCCCACTGAGATCAGGCCCCTCTCATTCTTGTAATTGGTTCAGCCTGGTTCTGGACTTTGGGCCTGGAGATAGACTTCATATGAGCCCACATTATAAAATGTGTGCTTCATGTAATCCCTGACTTCTGAAAAGCTGCAGCACTTTTGAATCTGTTCATTAACCAGTCCAAAGGCACATCCACTAGGGTAGGTTTGAAGCTGGCTCGGTTCTACTTGGAAGAGAAATCGGTGACCTGTGGAGGAGGGCCATCCTGACCCCTAACCACATCTGCCCTCTCCTAAAGTTCTGAATCATGAAAATCCCAGGATGAATTAAGATCCTGAAAATCATCTGTGAACAAGAGCCTTGAAAGAAAGGCTCTTCCGAGTCTCAGCTGTTTCTCTGTGGCTCTAGATGAGACATTCCGCTCCCTGAGCCCCAGTTTGCTTGTGTATAAGAGAAAGCAGTTGAGCTGGATGGCTGCTAAGTTAGAACATCTGGGGAGTTTGTGACTTGACCAATTGTGATAGCATGGCAAGTCAGTGGCAAAGCCAAAAGACAAAGCTAGATTTTCTAACCCCCCCAGCTTAGAGGTCAGCAAAAGTCATCCCAGGGAAAAAAAAATCTGTGGTCATAAAAAGCAAGCAGTACCTTCTCAGAATTCCATGTCGTGGGGAAGGCTTTTCCATCAAATGAGATGTAGTTCTAAGAAATGGGTTGAGGACCAGCTAACCTGGATTCTACCCTATTGTTCCATTGTTCATTGAGCACTTAATATAAAATAGCCATTTTAAATACAGGTTTCCTGCACCAGCACCATGTCGGGCTCCCTGCTTGAAGGGAGCCTACTTCTTCCTCTGCCTCTGCCCCTCCCCCGGCTTGTGTGCGCGCTCTCTCTCTCTCAAATAAATAAGTAAAATCTTAAAAAAAAAAAAAAAGTAGTGTAGAGCACATGTTGGATAGTGGGGAAACCTGTGTGTTATTTTATTTAATCTTCACAAAACCTTACAAGGAAGACATTTATTAACCTCTTTGGCAGATGAAGAAACTGAGGCTCAGAGACATTAAATAATTTGCCCCAGGCCACACAGCTGAAATTCTAACCCCAATGTGACTCCAGATGCCCAGGCTCTTCCTTCTGCCTCATCCCTGAATTAGATAAACTCTAAGACCCCTCTGTGCTATTTCAATACCCCTGATTCTGAGACCTCCTGACTCCTTTTCCTTATGAAAGTGAGTGGATTGTTGAAGGTTGAATTTTTTTTTCCCATGATTTGCTAATATCCAGAAACAACTGAATGACCAAGTGGCATCAAGCTGTCATTCTCCAGGAATCCATAGCTTCTGGCTCTAGAAAGGGAATTGGTTTCTTTTCTAGGAGACTTGAAGTTTTCCTGGGCATCTGTCCCCTCTGGTCAGCTTAATCTTCGAGCCCAAGGTGGGGCCAGCTGGCACAGAGACCTGCTAGAATCCCAGGTGGGTGAGGTCTTCCCTGAGACAGGGAGCAGAGCCTGGGCCTTGGGTCTTGCTGGCCCTGAGGACTCCAGGTCTCCTGACTGATCCAGGCAGACGGGCTCCCTGTTCTGCTTTCAGTGGCTGCAGTGGAATCAGCCAGTCCCCAAGAGGCCAGGCTGCAGTGTGGTAGCCCGGCAGGCTGCCAGAGCCCCGAACCTTCCACTGCACGTACCCCTCAACAGCCAGCAGTGATAATGAGGAGCAGGTGGACAAGTGAGAATTCCTGCCAGAAAAGACGATCGTAGAGATACTTAAATGGAATAAGCAGGGAGGCCTGGGGACAAATGGAGGTTCAGAGAACACAGCTGAGGACAGAAGTCCGAAGGGGCCTAGGAGTGAGTGAGCAGAGCAGGACATTCTCCCGACCAAATTGACGTGACTCGTTGCATCATCCCTCATGGGTCACTTTCCTTTCCTCTGCTTTGTTTTCCCTATTAGCGGAAGAAGTGGACAGGCAATCTCCCAGACCTTTTCCAGTCCTAATGGCCTAGGACTTTTGGCCAGGATAAGGAGAGGGGACAGGAGTGAGGCAGCTGGGGGACAAGAACAACAACCAGTTAAGAGTCCAGCAAGAACATCCTTGGTGTTCTAAGGCTGTGGCAAAGCCAGGCACCATGACTGTTACTGACGTGGCTCGATGAATTTCATGTGTCTGGCTGAGGGGATAGCCAGAGGGTACCAGTCTGGAAGCCAGGAAACACACTTCTGGGTTTCCTCCACCATGGGCACTGTGATCAGGGGACTGCTCCTCGGTGGCTGCTGAGTAAGGAGAAGATGGGGAGGGATGGCCAGGGAAGCAGGCTCCAAACAGCTCTGCTGCCCTGGGGAACCTGCTGGAAGGTGGAAAGTTCAGAGCTATCCTTAGAGAGCAGTGAATCAGGTTTTTGGGCTGAACTGGGGCTCTGGAGGCTTTGGGTGGAAAAGATGAAGGCCCGCTGATATGAAAGTCAGGCTGGGGTGCCTATAAATACCAGCCTGTGTCCCCAGTGGTGAGCCATGCCACCTGGCTAATGAGGGTGCTACATCGCCACATACAGCCTTTTGTCTCCTCTCCAGTTTTGCTAGATTTCTCCTTATTCCCCGGCCAGTGCTCCTTGCCCTGCCCTTCCTTTCCTCTGGCCAGTCAGACCCAGTGGGCCAGACCCTTATGAGATGCTGAGGAGGAATAACCAGGAACCCCTCCATTATGATGGCATACCGGGAGGGGGAATCCAGTTAAAAGTGAAGAAGGGCGTAGTACAGATGTAAAGTCCTTGTGACGAGCTTCCCCTTTCCATGATTCCAAGGAATACTTGAGCCTAAGGAATCATAACCTTATACAACATTACTGCTGAATGGAACTGGAGGGATCCTTCTACTTCAAACCCCTCATTTTCTTTCTTCCTTTTTGAAAGTAGACTCCACGCTGGAGTAGATACACGACCCTGAGATCAAGACCTGAGCCGAGATCAAGAGTGGCACACTTTACCAGCTGAGCCACCCAGGTGCCCCACAAACCCCTCATTTTCTAGATGAGGAAACTCGGGCCCAGAATGGGGAAGGGTCTGGTGCAAGGACACACAGCCACTCAGGGCACAAGAACCCAGGTTCTTTCACCACATGCTCAGGAGAGAGGTCAGGGAGCCCACAGAAACCTTTGTGCCCAGCGGCCATCTGCCTCACCCTGTACCCAGGAGGAAAGGGTGACACCTTTTCAGTGACACCTCTCCCCACTTCCCCTCGGGATCTTCACCAGCCTCTTGCCTCCGACAGCGACAGTGAGTGGCAGGCCAGCCGGCTCACAGCGCACAGCGGGGACATGATATTCTGCAGGAAACTAAGCACGGAATATTTTTAAACCACCCAACATGCCTTGGGGGGGGGGGGTGGGAATCAAAACACTCCCCTAGATGCTGTGGAAGGCAGTTCGAAAAAGATTCCAGGCCTAGAGGAAGCACCGTAATACAGTGATGGCTTTTGTTTTTAAAGGGCAATTTCATCTTAACCAAAGATCTTGGAAATGAACTGCTAAGCTACTTAGAAGATGCCCCTGGAGGGCAGCCACTCCACTAGAGGTAGACCAGCTCCAAGGGCCCTCCGCTCACACTTCGGCAGATCCTTAGAAATCAAGTAAGTAACTTATCTGCTGCTTTACCCTCCTCCTCCTCAGTATATCCCAACCTCACCATCACAGGGACTAGTGAGGGGTAGGGAATAAGCCCCCAGTACAGAGAAGGAGCTCTGGTTGTTGTCCAGCCTGGAACTCCAGGCTCTCTCTTCTGGCTCCTTCCCATCAACTGAGAGTTTCATCTCTTAAAAGCACGTCTATCCTTACCTTCTCCCCAGTCCTTCTCTCTGGAATTTCCACGGGCTTCTCTGGTCCTGGGTTCCTGGCTGCCTCCTCCGCTGCCCACTCTTCCCAGCTCTCACTCAGCCTGTCAGTTGCTCTCCAACCCCCTTTTGACTCTTGTCTGTTGCCCTCCCTCCTCCCACTTCTTCCTACTCTTTCACTCTCCACCCCCTTCCCCCCAGGTCCCTCCCTCCCTGCTCTCCCTCTAGCTTTTAGAATCTTTGCTCACTTCAAAAGTTTTCTTCCCTCTATCTCCCTGCAGTCTCTCTTCACCACTCTCCTCTCCAGGAGAGAGGAGAGGGAGCCTTCCTCCTCCCCTCCTGCCCTCCACTGTCATTGTTGCTATAGTCCTGGAACCCTCACTCTCCTTCATGTGGGTGACACACTGCCTCCCTTTTCTCTGCAGAGCCTCCCCAGGCTCCTCTGGCCAGGGCTGTTGTGGGGCATCATTGGAAAACTAGCATTACCTAAGAGATCTCGCTTCTCCATCCTTTTCCTACTGTCAGAGAAAAAGAGTGCTCCCTCATGAAACAGGTCTTTTTGGGACCTCCATTATGTCCTCATCAGTGAGCTGAGCAGCAGCTAGCATAGGAAACAGACTCACAACTCACAAGCACCAGCACCCAGAAGAGACACCAGGGGTAACTAGAAAGTTCCAAAGGACAGGGAGAGGGCACCATCACTGACCAGGATCATACTCCCCTCACCCCCTTCTCTAAAGAAAAGAGAGCACCTTCTCTGTGCCCAACATTGGGCTCGACTATATATATATTCTATTTTTATTTCACTCAGTCATTCCAGTTTCCAATTTTACACAGTAGACATTTCTACATTTGAGGAAACTCAATCATGGTGACCCAGTTGGTAAACGGTAGAGTCTGGATCAGGAGTTTTAGTCAAAGCCAAAATTCACCTCTGTGCTCCTCCCACAAAGGCATACAGGTTTCCCAGCTGGAATCCAGTAAATGGAAGTAAGCTTCTCTCTTGTTAGAAGGTACATCACAACACCAGTCAGAATGGCTAAAATTAACAAGTCAGGAAATGACAGATGCTGGCGAGGATGTGGAGAAAGGGGAACCCTCCTACACTGTTGGTGGGAATGCAAGCTGGTGCAACCGCTCTGGAAAACAGCATGGAGGTTCCTCAAAAAGTTGAAAATAGAACTACCCTATGACCCAGCAATTGCACTACTGGGTATTTACC